>JAJIBD010036231.1:0-17385 GCA_021461705.1 Cryptotis parvus
GAGACCCTGTACTGTCACATGTTACATACTAACATCATATATTTTAACTCTATTGTGGCTGACTAAACTTATAAAATTTAACGCCTAAATTCTGAAAGTCAAATTTTGAGTTGAACATTACTAGCTGGGATCTAGTAAAAATCAGTCAGAAGGAAAAGAACATATATAGAATAACTGCATTTATCTGTGGGTTATAAATAAATACCACTGTTCTAATAATTGTTAAAAGATAATGCCACACTAGAAATGAGCATTTTGAATGTAGGTAAAGGGATATATGATAACCTTGAATTTAGGTACCACAAACTCTAATGTGTAAGAGAATTGAGAGAAGGAGAGAGGGAGGGAGAGAGGAAGAGAGTGAAGGAGAGAGGAAGAGAGAGATACAGAAAGAGAGAGCAGAGACAGAGAAGAAGAGTAGTAGGAGGAAGACAAAGAAGACAAGTAGAAGAGAAGAAGAAGGAAGAGGAGGAGAAGAGAAAGTAGGAGGAGGAGGAGGAAGACGAAGGAGGAGGATGAGAAGGAGAAGAAGAAAAGGAGAAGAAGAAAAGGAGAAGAAGAAAAGGAAAAGAAGAAGAAAAGGAGGACGAGGAGGAGGAGGAGGAGGAGAAAGAAGAAGAAGAAGAAGAAGAAGGGGAGGAGAAGAAGAAGAAAGAAGGAGGAGGAGGTGGAGGAAGAAGAAGAAGAAGAAGAAGAAGAAGAAGAAGAAGAAGAGGACGAGGAGGAGGAGAAGAAAAGTGCGCTATAGAGGCAAGCTGGACAATGGGGAAGGGAATCTGGGGACATTGGTGGTGGGAAATGTGCACTGGTGGAGGGATGGGTGATGCAACATTGTATGACTGAAAACCAATCATGAACAGCTTTGTAATTGTATATCTCACGGTGTTCCCCAGTCTCTCCCCCCCCCCCCCCAGGCCTCTAGCTTCTCTGTAAGAAGAGAATCAAAGCATAGAGTGAAAGTTCAATGGAGATGCTAAAATTTACACTCCTTCCCCAAATAGATCTAAGAAACTTACAAGGAGAGGGGCAATGGGAGATATGGCAGAATGCCACCACCTCCACAGCAATTAACTGACTTGAATAAAAGTTCAAAAAGAATGGGAATGAGACATATTAACTTCCTTTCCACTTGTCTAACATAAAACTTTTTATTACATGTAACTATATTTTAACCTACTGCTCTCAGATAAGGCTTCTTTTATTATTTCAATTTGGTTTCTGAAAGGTGCAGGAATACTAGGGGCATATTTAGACAAAAAGTTGCATGGTATGATTTTCATTTGAAATTACTGGCATAAAAATTTGGAGAAGTTAAAGCTAAACTCTGAAAACAGAGCCTTATTGAGGCGAGACAATTTGGGGATTAATAAAATGCAGTGTTTTAATAATTGAGCTAATTGTGAATTTTAGGAATCAAAATTAAAAGCCAAAAATATCTTTGTTTTCTTTTTTGGGTCACACCTGGTGATGTTCAGGGGTTACTCCTGGCTCTACACTCAGGAATTATTTCTGGCAGTGCTTGGGGGCCCAAGCACTGGAATTTTGATTGAATTCTCAAGACATTTTTATTTACAGTTACATCAACTACTTAGCAATTGTACAGTGGGGAGGGCATATGCTTTGCACTGTGGCCAACCTGGGGCTGGAATGCCGGGATCAAACATGGGTCGGCAGCGCAAGGCAAATGCCCTACCCACTGACTATCAGTCCTTTCTCAAGCCAAAATATCTTAACTCACTAAGGCACAGCCAAAGTAAGATAAATTTTACAAAGGTACGCCTAATTATACCTTAACAAATTACTAAGAATTAAATATTAAAAAAACTAAATAATCAAAAATAGAAAAATATCTTCTTAAACTTATACAATACTTTATAAAAATATAAAGCCAGAAGTAAGCACATAAAAATGCTTTTGAGAAAATGTAGAAAATATAATTAGTGTATAAAAATATTAATAGTTTTAGCAGTACTAATAAATTTATGGTAACACTTTAATAAACACAATGCATGTTTCGGATTATTATGCTTGATTGAAAAAATACCTTGACAGGCAAGAGAGAAAGCACAGAAGGTAAAGTGATTGCCTTTATGTATCTGCCTTGGCGCCTTGATTCTGCTTCAAGTCCCTGACATGGTTTATGCCACCACTCTGCCGCCCTGCCTACCATAAGCACCAAGGGTGTGGCCCTCAAAAGAAAAAGTTACACCTTGAAATACAAACATTTCTTATGATTCCTCAATTTACTACAACCAATTTACATAATAATTTTAGCAGAATTTTGATTGAATTCTCAAGACATTTTTATTTACAGTTACATCAACTACTTAGCAATTGTACAGTGGGGGGATATGCTTTGCATATGCTTTGCTGGGCTGGATCATCAGCATCCTGTCTGGTGCCCTGAGCACTGCCAGAGTAATTCCTGAGTGCAGAACCAGGAGTAACCCTGACTAATGCCAGGTGTGGTCCACAAACCAAACTAAGCCAAACTAACCAACAAACAAAAAAACTGTCTCTGTTAATGTAGAGACTCCATTTCCTCCATTTCAGCATTTCTCTGTTCTGGATCTGAACCCCATGGCAATTTCCTGCCACCACTCTGTGTTTATATAATGACTCTAAATCATGGAGCAGGAGTGCACCCTGTAGCCTTTCTAAAGAGCTGTTGCTTTAATTCATTTTTAACTAGTAGTTAATATGGGTTAGTGGTTGCTAGGCTACCCTTACAGGCAGAACCAGAAAGTGGTAGTAGTGGCCATCTTACATGTTGAGAGTATATCTATTCTCCACATAGATATACATTTCAGCTTTTAATTACTTTTATGTAGTTGATATACAAAAGGGGATTCTAGAGAGCTCAGGCACCACTGCAGCTTTTGAATAGTTATCTATGACTTAATAACATTCCAAAGAAAATCTTGACCATATGAATGCTATTTGTATTAAAACAAATTTCAAACAAAAAGTTTAAGTCTGTTAGTTACTTTGCAAAAAGAAAGTATCAGCCACTGACTTTACAATTAGGTACATTTTGTTTTTGTTTCTTTGTGGCCACACTCCACAGTACTCAGTGGTCATTCCCTGGCTCCGCACTCAGGAATCACTCCTAGACCTTGGGGGACTTTCATGCCAGGGATCGAACCTGTTTGGCCACGTTCTAAACCCACACCTACTGTTATACAATCGCTCAGGCACCTGAATATTTCTTAATTTTATATCATTAAGTTTGTGTGTGACTTTCCAAGTGGTGTTCTGGAAGCCTCGGGCCCATCAAAAAATCCAGCCAGCAGCAGTTCAATGTAATTGAAGCAGACTTCTCTTGCTTAGAGTCTGGGAACCTGTGGCAGGATTATCAGGTGCTATTCTGGAGTTGTTTTATGGCCTTTAGGGCTGTACTCCATGATGTTTGGGGGCATATGGTGCCAGAATAGAAACATTGTTTTATCCTCTGGCTATAGGACTTAGGTAAAGGAACTTAATTTTATATATTGACAGAATAAGTTGCATAAAATCTTGTAAAAAATACTAGATGGGAGGTGTTTTCAAAGATTCCATGAGTGAGCCAATATTGTGCAATCTGTGCTTCACAAGTTTGTAAATCTGCTGTGCAATTAAAATAAATCAAGTAAATCTACTTCAAGTAGTATTTCAATAATTAAAAAGTATGGAAAAATGACTTGTGAAAATTACAGACTTTTTCTGCAAAGCATAGAGCTCTGATTAGATGTTAAAAACAAATTTTCAATTTTCTTCTTGAATTTAAGATTTCTCTTAGAAAAAGGCATTTGACCTCATTAGTATACAAAAGTCTATGCACCACTCTTCCAGGAATAGTTATCAAGCACCTTCTATGTGATCTGGTATTGGGCTAAAGAATGTGGATCAGCAATCAGCAAGACAAACACTTCCCTGCTGAAAAAACGGTATTGTCTCACTCATAGTAATCAGTAACCATTAAAACATCCAAAGAATATGTTAATTTTTAGGAAACAGAATGACACCCAAAAGCTAAGTGCAATTTATAAATTAATTTAAATATGCTTTAAGAAAGCATTGGATGTTCTAGTAAATGAACCTGATTTTTACTTATAGGAGGAGTGTACTTAAAAATCACCTGTACTGGGCAGGAATGTTCATATAGCCAGGGGGCATTTGCATTGCACACAGCCAAACCGAAACTGGCATCCCATATGGTCCCCCCAAAGTCGGCCATGAGTAATTCCTGAGAGCAGAGCCAAAAGCAACCCCTAAATGTCTCTGGGTATGACCCAAGGAAAAATAAAACAAAACAGAAACAAAGTAAAATAAAAATCACCTGGAAATAATTAATATTACTTGGTTTTACTCCTAAAAATTCTTTTCAGTAAACACTTTTAATTTTTGTTAGCTTTTTACTAATTCTGATGCTTATATCTAGTTCATGGCTGTTGTAATGCTAGTTCATTACTGTTGTAATGCTTAAGTTTTTGAGAGGTTTGTAGGCCAAGTGCCACATTAACAGAAAATAAGACAAATATAGACATGTAGTGATTAAGTACATTAATTAGTGGTAGAATAATATGTAATATTTAAGGTAAATTGTGCTTTTATAAAAACAACTATTAGTACTTTTTAATGTGGTTTACTTCCTGAGAAAGTGAGCTTGTAAAATAAATAAATTTTTTTTCTAATAGATTGGAACAGTTTGGAAAATCTCTAAAAGATAATCATAATATCTGATTTCCAAAAAAGGAAAGGAACAGTGAGAGGTTTTGATTTGGTTTGTGATATTCCCCCAAAAAATAACTTTAAAAATGAGTGATTTTTAAGACCTAGTGGCAACCAGAAAATGCTGGGGACAAGCTGTACCTCAGGTTTTGCTATGCATCTAACTAGGAGATATATATATATATTATTAACTTATTCTATTCAACTGAAAACCTTGAGTTTTTAAGACAAACAAATATGTTGACTAATGAGAGTACTTGAATCAACTCTATTCATCTGTGCCTTTGTAAATTATACTAGAATAAAATGATTCTGCAAAGCTACATGTACTTTTAAAGGCCATATTTAACAAAATTGCTTCCAACTAATATAAACCATATTTCTAAAAGATTTGTTCCTGTAAAGTGTTCCAATTTAATATCTGCTTTCATTAAGAATGCAGATGGTATGTGAGTCTGAGAGCCCAAATTTTTTCTTCTGTCTGTTTTGACTAGAAATAATAAATGACTTCTTAATTAGTATGCAAGAAAATATGTTTCAGTCTGTAATACAAATGCATAACGTTTACTAGGTTAATTATATTATTACCAAGGAAACCATAAAGCTAGTATAGAAAAATCTATTCAAAATTAATCAGTGAGTGAAACACAGCAGGAAAAAAGAGGATTTGGATTTAAATTAGAAGAGTGCTGGGTTAGTGTATGTGATTCTGGAAAATAATAGCTTCTCTTTTTTAAATTTATAACTATGAAATATATAATGGCTTTTAAATATGATTTCAAGGTATTTATTTTATATCTTTTTAGAAGTTCTTTTGTCTGTTTATTGTGTGGCATCTTTAGAGAGAAAAATAATTGGTTCATTAGAACATTTTAACTCCTATAAATTCAGAAAAGGGAAACACTTCTCATTACATGTCCCTGTATTAAATTTTAATTTCATAATTCTTCAATAATTTTGTATCAGTTTCTAAAGGAGGGGGTCTATAATTGTTTACTAGTTTTTGGCATTAACAAGTAAATAAAACACGGATAGCTTCCCAGGCTTAGCTGTGTTTGGGGCTCTTCCCTCCCTGGAGCAAGCAGATGTGTAACTTTGCTTGTGACAGGACTTACGGAGATGTTACTAGTGCCCACTCAAGCAAATCGATGAACAATGGGAGAGACAGTGATACAGTGAAAGGAAGGGTAAAATAAAAAGGTGTTTGAAAAATTAAAAATGTGAATTATAAAATGAATATTTGTGCTTGGGTTTGAAAATATGTTAAGAAAGTTGATAAAGGTCAGAGAGACCAGCAGATTGAATGCATACTTTGTATGAGGGAGATCCAAGTTCTATTCCCTACACCACATGTAGTACAACTGAGCACTGCTAAAAAGGAGCAATACTGACACACAGCTGGGAGGAGCCCTTGACCTATAACAGCTGTGGTCCGAATGTTTTATAAAATTATAAAGGTAAAATAGTAGCCTATCAGGAGTGTTTGAGGAAAGATTAATGTAGCAGTTGCAAATAAGGAAAGAAACTCAAAAGAATGAACACTACAGTTCTCTCTGCCTGTCTTACTTTTGCCACCAGGACCCTTAATGATTTGTAGCCTAAGTTAAAAAGGTTGTGTTTTTGATCCAGCTCTTTTTTTCTGGACTATAACTCATGGCATTGATCTATGAGATGTAAATATAACAGGGTCTTTCTCAGTGTAGGATATGATGCCTGGGAAATACAAACCCTACATTAAGAATTAGTATATTATTAATATATTATTCAACCCTTAAAATAAATTTAAAGGTTAGTGTTGTAGATAAAGACATCTTTCAAAAAGTTATTTTCAAGTTAAAAATTCTGAACAAAACTCTCTTTAATATATATTATAATAATACTAAAATGTAACTACTGAACAAAAGCGTTAAGAAAAATAAGCTTATGATCGTATCACCATTTTTACTTATGATCTTTTATTATATTTCAGTGGTAATGCATGTATGATGTGTGACAAGATGTGCATTCCTATGGGGACTGTGAAGTCAAAAAATTCTATCATAATAATAGATGTTATTTGCTCTTTTCACTTTATTGGCATTTTCACTGATGAAGAAGCTAAATGATGAGTAAAACAGCTGATGTTTTGATCTAGAATCAAAGAGCAGCATGATATTGTAGTACTAGTCCTTTTTTATTTTCTACCACTTACCTATAGCTAAAACTTAAAATTGCATGGATAATTTCACAAAAGATGTTCTTAATGGAGCAGGAAAATAAATTAATTTCGTTAACTTTTTAACCTTGAGCATACTAAACTTTAATATCTGTGTAACATGAAACAGTTGAATAAAACACTTTGCATTGGCTATGAAAGTAGATGGTTGTCTCAAAAGCTATCTGTAGCTTTTTGTGCTGAAAGTAACCAGCTACACTAAAAATATACTTTTACTTGATAATAACATATATATTATTTCCAGAAAAAGCAATATTTTTAGTAGTAGCTGGTATACATATTATATATATGTATATAAAAGATATATATATGTATATATATATAAGAAAGAAAAAAGAAAGCCAGAGGAACCCCACACCATGAGGACTGCCATTTTCCACATCTGAACTCCCCTCTCCTCAGAGCTCCACCCAGCAGAGACCTGATCACAGCTCGTGCGTGGCGCATAGCGCCGCAAATTTATCAATAAATGCTCGAGTTTTGAGATGACAAGAGTATTCCACCAGCATGGCAGAGCCTGACAAGCTACTCGTGTCGTATTTAACATGCCAAATACCCGGTAACAATTATAGACCTCATTTCCATGACTTGATGGAATGGTTTGAGGCTCTTTATGTTACTGGAGCAGGCAGATGCCCTTGGGCTATCTCGCATGTAACAGTACATATTGAGATGTTACTGGTGCCCGCCGAGTAAATTGATGATCTACTGGAAGTCAAGTGATATATATATATATATGTATATATGTATATATATAAATTATTCAAAAAATCACTTGTATCACTTGTCTTTCCATTGTTCATCAATTTGCTTGAGTGAGCACCAGTAACATCACCACATCCTGTTGCATGCTAGTGTAGCCCAAGGGCATCTGCTCGCTCCAGGAACATGAAGAACCACAAACCTGTTCAGGTCATGGGAATGAAGTCTATAATTCTAACTGTTGTTTGGCATATCAAATACCGACACGGGTAGCTTTCAGGCTCTGCCATGCAAGTGGTAGACTCTCAGTAGTAGGTTCTCAGTTCCTGCATTTACTGATGAACCACAAGGGGAGAGACCAGCTTTTCTCTTGAGTGGAGTTCTGACAAGCTGTGGAGTCCAGATGTTGAAAATGGCAGCCCTCATGGTGTAGGGGTTCCTCTGGCTTCTTGCGAGGCTCTACTGGGAGGGGTGGGCTAGGGCTAGAACCCACCTCCCTCCTGACTGCCTCATGATCAGCTGAGTGCAGGGAGAGCAGGTAGCAGCTCTGCCCCATGTGTCTGAGATGTTTACTCTAGCTAATTGGCAGGCTGTGGTATAAGCAATTATTTCTGGTGGTTTTTGTTTTGCTTTTTTTGGGTCACACCCGGCAATGCTCAGGGGTTACTCCTGGCTCTGCACTCAGGAATCACTCCTGGCTGTGCTCGCGGGGACCATATGGGATGCCGGGAATCGAACCCAGGCCGGCACAAGCCGGCCGGCGTGCAAGCAAGCGCCCTACCCGCTGGGCTATCGCCCCAGCCCCCTATTTCTGTTTTTTGAGCTGAAGTTTACTCTAGCAAAGTTCTGGCTTCTTCTGTTCTGTTTAGACTAATAAGAGCATGTACAGTTCTTTATCAAAAAATACTGTTTCAATTAGTAAAACAGGTTTAATTTTGATTTTACAGAGGTGTATCTTTTAACCAGATACATTTTATTTTCAGTCAACTCTACAAAACTAGAACCTGATTTCCACACAAAAAAAAAAGTGTTATTGAGGCGTCATTTTTTTCTACCTTCACCTTTTATGTACAGACAAATTAATTAAATTACATAGTTTAGGGGCCAGAGCTATAGTATGGCGGTTATGCTTTGCACAGAGCCAACTAAGGTTCAGTCCTTGGCACCACTAATAGTCCCCCAAGTCTGCCAGCAGTATTCCTTGAGCAGAGCCAGGAGAAAGTCCTGATCATGACCAGGTGTGGTTCAAAAACCAAAAAAATAAGCTTTAAAATTACATGGATTAGTTAACTGATTATATATAGAAATAGGGTTAGGTAGAGTTCCATCTCTATGCCCTTTCTTTCTTTTTTTTAATTAAAAAATTTGTCTTTTTTGGATCCAACCCCTCAATGCTCAGGGATTACTCCTGGCTCTGCACTCATTCAAAAAAAGGAAAAGATTATTGTTAGCAATAAAATTTGAACTTTCAAGCAAAAATTACAATTTTGAAAATATTTATGGCTCTCATTAGCAATTTACAGTTTTATAATAGTTAAAGCATTTTCTGATATTATTTTAGTATTAATAAATATGATTTCTTTAAATAATGATTGGTACAGTCTATATAACTTGGTGAATCAATGACTTATAAAATAAGCTCATACATGAATAAAATATCCATAGTAAATGCAAAATGGGTCAGTGGATTTTATTGTAATAGACTATGTCATAGAGTATAAGCATTTTATTGATTCAGTTTTAATTCAACTCAACTATCATATTGAGAATGATGCTAAAATTTAATATATTTCAGGATAGTCAATGTTATTTGAAAATTATTAAAAAATAGATATTTATCCCAACATCAATCCACCTCTTACTACCCTCTGTTCTGTCATTATAGTCAAATATTTGTTTTACTTGGACATTAAATAGGTATATTTTAAAGTAAAGTTTAGTGATCATGTAATGAAACCAAGAAAATCTTGATCTAGGGTACTTTTGGTAAAAGAGCAAGCAATCAAATGCAGGTTTTCTTAACAGGCTCTACAAGTGTATATAAAATTAAAGTCTAGGGAGTTTAGCTAAGGACATCATTTTGTTTGAGAATATGCAGGAACTTTCTTCCCCTGTAATGACTCTTACTACTTTTCATATGTAATCACCTATTCAGGGAATTCATCAGTGTAAGATGCCTCTACTTTTAATTGACTCTTTATTGAGGTACCCAGTCTACATGAATCACTTCTGTTGCTCTTTTTTTAAGACACAGCAGAGGCTGAATTTAAAGATAAGGGTGTGTTTTCCTTTTCCTAAGACACAAACTGCTTGATTATTTGCTCAGGTTTCTGAGCATTTGGAGCAGCAGACACCGTGTGAAGGGCTACTTGTGCAATGAGAGAGAGATTTGGTACCTAAGGAAATGAAAAAAAATATTAGAACTGTTATCTGTACTTACAATAGAAGTACTGCATGGCAGATAACAGCATTCAAAGTTCTTTTTTATTTATCTTGTGTTACATCTCCTGAACAAAACCAATGTGTAGACAACTGAGACTTGGTCTAATAACAAAATTGTTGCCTGAAATGAAATTCTTGACATACCAATCATTCTCTCCAGTCAATACTTTTTATATATAAAACATGCTTGGAGAACACTGTAATAAATGTTTTGCACTTAGTCATCCACTTCATTTTCTTTGCTAAGCGGTTCTTCAGTACCCACAAAAGAACAAAAGCTCTCCTTGGTGGTGTAAGATATATCCTGGCATGTTTTTAGAAAATGTGTTCCTAGAGAATTAAAGTATAACGATGCAAACAAAACTGATTTTCTCCCTTGTGATTAAAAAGCTGAAAATTCAATGTGTGATTACTGTTTTTGACACTAGAAACGAAGTTTTAGTTATAATATACTGAAAGCATGATTCATAGATATAAGAATGGTCAAATACACACTTAATTATTTGTTGGTGTAGGTAGATGACCTCTACAGGTTTATACACTATGCTCAAATCTATGGTCTTTAAATAAGAAGAGTGCCAGGGGATGGATATAATTCCAATGGGGAAGAAATGACTCTGGACTGAGTTTGATGAATCAATGTTGTAGGGGTATAGTAGATTTCCTTGATAAAGAAGCTTGCCAGGCTCTGCTGTGCAGATGGTATACTCTCAGTAGTAGGCTCTCATTTCGTGCATTTACTGGATGAACTGCAAGGGGATACCGTTCAGCTTTTTCTCTTGGGTGGAGCTCTGACGAGCTGTGGAGTCGGATGTTGAAAATGGCATTCCTCATGGTGTGGGGTTCCTCTGGCTTCTTGTGAGGCTCTATTAGGATGGCTCAGCTGAGCACAGGGAGAACTGGTAGCAGCTCTGCCCCATGTGTCTGAGTCTCTCCCTGTGCTCAGCTGATCCTGAAGTGCCCAGTAGGGAGGTGAGTTCTATCCCTGGCCCTCCATCCAAGAGAGCCTTGCAAGAAGCTAGAGGAACCCCTACATCATGAGGGCCACCGTTTTCAACATCTGAAGTCCACAGCTTGCCAGAGTTCCACCCAAGATAAAAGTCAATCTCAAGCCCTGTTCATCAGAGTCCCATCCTACAGCAGACTTTTTCAAGCCCAGGTATGCCTGATCCAGAGAATCAGACACCTGGGGCAGAGCTGCTACTGGCTATCCTTGTGCTCAACTGATCATAAGGTGCCCAGGAGGGGAAGGCTAGTTTTAGGCCTGGTCCGCCATCCCAATAGAACCTCCCAAGAAGCCAGAGGAACTCCCACACCATGAGGGGCCACCATTTTCAACACCCAGAATCCACAGCTCATCAGAGCTCCACCCAAGGGAAAGCCAATATCATCCCCTGCTCTTCTGAATGCCACCCCTACAATGAAGATCAGCTCTGTCTGATCCAGAGACTCAGGCCAATACTGTATAAAATATAAATAAAATGCAAAGAGTAAGCAAAACAGAAAAATAGGATATGTGAAATGCAAGGCAATTCTGATAATAATTTGTTTCCATGGCTTAAATGACTGCAGATTGCAGAAAAAGTGACTCTAAGGATCATAATTGTGTGTACACCTCTTGGTTGTAGTGAGGTACTTTTTCCTGAAGGTTACCAGTTGTGCACCAGATACTGAGTTATGATGAAATAATGCATACCCATGTGTATCATTTTTATTTGAAGGGCAGGAGCAGAAAGCTTTGGAAACACTTTAGACTGACTAGTCGTCCAAAGATCCTCAGAGCCTAGAGTGATTTGATATATCAGAGCTCTGAATGCTAACTCTCCCTTCTGACATAAAAAGTAAACAGAATTAAAGTAGCAATCATCTTTCAACAGAAATACTTGTCAAAATAATATCCAACAGACTTCAGACAAAACTGATTAAAACAAATAATTTCTCTGCTCTTCTGCCTTTCCTTGTGTTTAATCAGGGTGACAGCTCTGCTTGAAAATAAATGAATGCTTTGTTTATTGAGTACTTTTACTTCCCTTAGATTATGTGTCCTACAAAGTGTATAGACTTTTGAAAACTACAGATTTTTTTGGTAAAAGTATATATATTACATTTTTTAATTTGTTACTTGAATGAAACCTAGGCAACATACATGGAAAGAGTACATTTTACCATTTAGCTATAATCACTTGATCACTTGAAATCTGTTATTCATCAATTTGCTCGAGCAGGCACCAGTAACATTTCCATTGGACGCTATCACGTGCCAATGTAGCCCAATGGCATCTAGTTGATTCAGGAATATGAAGAGCCTCAAACTGTTCCTTCAGGGTCTTGACAAAGAAGCCTGACCATCTTGTAGGTGGGCGGCCACGTGATCTTTTGACATCCCGTGGGATTCAGTCGGTAACAGCTCTAGTCCAGCGGTTGTCTCCAAATCGCATTACATGTCCAGCCCATCTGATTTTCGATGCCTTGGAAAACAAGACAGCGCCCCTGATTCTGGAATAGTGATGGAGGTCGGAGCTCTGGATTCCTTCTCTCACTTGAGGGAGGTGTGATATTCCAAGCATAGCTCTTTCAATTCCTCTTTGGGAGACCCGAGATAGTATTCTCATCCTGCTTTTCGTAGGGCCCAGGTCTCTGAGGCATATGTTAATGCAGGGAGAATGGTGGAGTTGAAGAGATGTGCCCAGAGCCCTAAGGTTCTTTGTCCTTTTAGCTATTTCTTTGAAGCCTTTGAAGGCATTCTATGCTGCTCTCTTCCTCTTGCTCAGCTCAGGTTTTAAGTCGTTCATCATGTTGACTTCTTGACCTAGGTATACATAACTGCTGCATTCAGAGATGTCTGTTCCATTGGAGTGAATGGAGCCTCTGGAACTAGTACTAGTTCATTTTTCATGAACATTGTTTTGTTTAGATTCAGCTGTAGACCTATCTTTCCACATTCTCAGTCGAAGTCAGCCACATTTGTGCCGCTTGGCTAATGGTTGGTGTTATTAATGCTTGGTGTTATTAATGCTTGGTGTTATAATGCTTGGGTGTTATTAGCCGCTTGGCTAATGCTTGGTGCTATTATTTAGCTATAATCCCAAATTTTATGTATTTATTTTGATTTTTTGGGAAAACCAGGTGAAGTTCCAAGTTTACTCCTGACTCTATATTTCAGGAATTACTCCTGGTGGAGCTCAGGGAGCTATACGTAGTGTCAGGAATCCAAACTGGGTTGCTCACATTCAAGGCAATTGCTCTACCCTCTACGTCACTCCATCAGTATAACCCTAACATTTAATTCTAATGTTTTTGCATACTATTCATTATTGATCACTTGTATCACTTGTCTTCCCGTTGTTCATCCATTTGCTCAAGTGGGCACCAGTAACATCTCCATATGTCCTGTCACATGCTATGAAGCACAAGGGCATCTGCACTCCAGGAACATAAAGAGCCTCAAACCATTCCATCAGGTCATGGGAATGAAGTCTATAATTGTTACTGGTATTTGGCATATCAAATAGGACACCGGTAGCTTCCCAGGCTCTGCCTTGCGGGGAGTACTATGCAGTTATAAAAAAAAAGGTGAAGCCATGACTCTTGCTACAGCATGGATGAGAGCGACAGGGACGGAGGCATAAAGAAGTAAGTCAGAAACTAGGAGGCCAGACTGGCTCCACACTCATCTGTGGTGCATAAGAAAACAGTCCAGCCGAATTGGGCTTTAAGACTGGACACAGGACCGCCCAGAGTATACGTAGGTTGGAGCCCGGAGGATGATGATAGCACTTTGGGAAGTGCACACGTCACCCACCCTGTTATCCCTAAAAATCAGACATCCCAGATTTAGGGGTTCTTCACCAACAGCTTTCACTCCAAGGTCTCACAAAGTAGAGGAAGCTCTTGTATCTCTATAAACATTGGTCTTATATTGTATGTTGTTAGGATTCTGAAATACAATCTTTTTTTTGTCAAGCTCTTGCCTTCTTTACTGGATACTTCTAAGTTAATTATACTGTACATTATTCTTTAATACATAGCAACTCTGTAAGATCAGTGATAATAGTTTCACCTAACAAATTAATAAATAATACTTATAAAGATAAAGTGATTTATACTGCCATTCTGTTGAGTCCTCTATGTAATCTTTAGATTTTCTATTAATATTACAATGTTTTTCTAGAGAAAAGCATATTTCAAGCTCAGGTATGCTGTTCTCAGATGCTAAAGTCACCGGGCTTCCATGGAGATGGAGCTGGGGTCCCTTTCCCTCACCTCTGTCTCATCCGGGAGGCCCAGTGGCCCCACCCACAAACTGCTCCTGGCCTGTCAGCTGTGAACCAGAGACACAGATACACGGGGCAGAACTGCTACCAGCTCTCCCTGTTGTGCCCGGCCACTTTGTGGCTGCAAGGTACATCAGTCAATGCAAAAAATAAGAGTGCCCATACGGTAGAACCTGGCAAGCTACCCGTGACATATTTGATATGCCCCCAAACAGTAACAATTATAGACCTCATTCCCATGACCTGAATGAATGGTTGAGGCTCTTTCATATTCCTGGAGTAAGCAGAGGCCCGCGACAGGGACAAATGGAGATGTTACTGGCACCCGCTCAAGCAAATCAATGAACAAAGGGAAGACAAGTGAAAGAGTGATACCAGTGATTGCAAGTGTCAAATAATCATTGTTTTACTTCTTATATTTTATCTTGGAATAATTTGATTTATTTTTCTTACCTAATTGCACTGGCTAGGATATCATAATTATGTTGAAAAGTAGTGTTTAGAGTAAGCATCCTAGTCTTTCAGATTTGAGGAGAAAATATTTTAGCGTTTCACTCTTGTGTATCATATTAACAGTAGTTTTGATACTTATTACACTGAAGTTTTTTCTTCTAGTACCAATATTATTGGATATTTTTGCTGTGAATAGCTATCGATACTTTTCAAAAACTTTTTTGCATCCATTAACGTGATCATACCATTTTATCCTTTCTCTTCTTTTTATTTATCCACGTGATTGTGTTATTTCACCCAGGGCTTTCACACTTGGTTGTGGTATACTGGGGAATCAAATTCTTTGTTGAATTAGAGCTAGGACTCACACTGGCAGAGAAAGAAATTTTACTCAGGTATTAGTAGTGCTGGAGTTCAAAACCATATCCTTACATATGAAGGTCATCACTATACCACTGTGTTACACTCTTGAGGCTATAACCCTGTGGTTTTTATATTTCTTTTGGATGATGTGGTATATTACTTAAGTGGCTAGCATTTGTGGAACAATTCCTTTTATTTTTTGGTCACACCCGGCAATGCTTAGGGGTTTCTCCTGGCTCTGTACTCAGGAATTACTCCTGGTGGTGCTCGGGAGATCATATGGGATGCCAGGGATCGAACCCAGGTCGGCATGAGTTGGCCGCATGCAAGGCAAATGCCCTACCCGCTGTACTATCACTTTGGCCCCAGAACCATACCTTTTAAATGATTTTCTTTGAGGGACTACACCCATCAGTGCCCAGGGTTTACTCCTGTCTCTGTACTCAGGTATCATTCCTGGCAGGCACAGTGGATCATATGAGATGCCAAGGATCCAATAATAGGTCAGCCATTTGCTAGGCAAGTGCCCTATCTGCTCTACTCTTTCTTCTGTCCAAATCCTGTCCCCCCCATTCTGAATTCCATTTGATCTTGATTTGTAGTGGCATTTTATTTGTAATTTTCATTTTGCTTTTATATCTACATTCATTAGTGATATCAGTTTCCAGTTTTCTTTTTAGTGCAGGCCTTTCACAAATTTGGGAATTATAGTAAAGTTTTCCTTCTAAAATACTTTTGTCAGAACTCCATTTTATTGTCTTGAGTAAAGAGCAACATAGGTATAAGTTCTTCTAACTATCCACAATTATAAGATTAGAAATTTTAGCCCCACTGTTTATCTATAGAGAAGGAATAAGGGCTGTTAATGGATTGAATCACTTATAATGCATATATTAAGAAGCTGTTTTAAAATTTTATTTTGTTTATTTCATATTGCTTCTAGGTGCAAATAAATCTACAAGTGGCCACAATTTCATTAAGGCAATTCTTGCACTTGGGGCCTAACACCCGGGTACTACTCTGTAGTTTTTCATCTAATTGTCTTCTTTATTACATCTCTTAATATAATGTAAGTTAAGAGTCTCTTATTTTTCTGAGCTACTCTATCAAATTAATAAAATCCAGGGAGTGGATTATTTGAGCCTCCAATTTATGGTCGGATGATAGAGAAGTGTGATGATGGCTGATGTATTAACATGTAGGTTCTTATCTATTAACCTATAGCTTCTGATCTACTAATCTGTAGGATCAGATACTACACATAGGTGAATAAGTTGGTAATGAAGCTAAATTATTGAAAATTCAGCTTGTATCTCAGATAATTGCTCATTGTGTGGATAAACCTTCACATGCTCTTTAACTGGACTTTGTTTTTTGTGTGAATAGTATAAAACACATATGAGAAAAAGCAAACACAGCAGAGAAAAACTGGCATGTGTGTTTGAAAGAGAGAGGTTAAGAGATAGAGTGAGAGAAATGGAGAGAGATATAAGAGAGGGATTGTGTGTTTTCCTACATGAAATGGTAGAGCGGGAATTGTAAAATTTGTTTGTCTTTATCTCAGAGTTTAAACATCCTGAGATAAAGTAGGAATCTAGAGCAGAGAGTATGGAGTTCCATTATAGCTGACTTGGTTGCACACATTGATAGGACAAAAGTGCATTGTATTATCTAGTTAGGTAGGGATTCTGTGTTCACTCTTCTTAAACATTACTTGTAATTCTATATATCCACATTTTGAAAGCAACCATTCTTTTATATTACCACAAGTAGCTAAAATACTGTTCAGCAGATATATTGTTTGATTTTGGGATCAAACAATGCTGGGCAACTTCTCCCCAACTTTGTGCTCACAGGTCAATCCCTTGGATGTTAGGAAGCTAGACAAGGAAAGGTATAAACAAAGAATTCCTGTATGCAAAACATGAACTGAGTCTTTGAGAATTCTCCAATTATTTTCAGGACAAATTTTTTTTAGAGAAAATGTAAAATGTAAAGGAAAAATATTCCATGTGCTCCAAACAGTCTTTAGTGATTAAACTAAAGTGTGGGCAGAGGAAGATAAACACTTAGGCAGAATGATGGAAGATTTTTAAATAAAACATTATTTTGGAATTCTTTAACCAGAGGAAACATATTCATTGAATCCAGGGAATTTGGATATTTTGGGAATCTATATATTAAGTGGAATTAAAAGTAAGTTACTTTATATTCCATTTTATTTTC
>JAJIBD010036232.1:0-18284 GCA_021461705.1 Cryptotis parvus
AAGATTGGGAGGGAATCAGGGAGATATTGGTGGTGGGAAATATGCAGTCATTGGGGTTGGTGCTTGAACATTGTCCAACTGAAGCCCTAATCATATATCTCATGGCAGTATAATAAAATTAAAAATAAAAAAAGTAGTTACAAGTCAAAAAATAAAATAAGAAAATAAAACTTTCAGATAGAAAAAACTCATTGACCAAGTAACTGGAAGCAATGATAAACAAATGGAACTACATTAAACTGAGAAGTTTCCACACTTCAAACAAAATGGTGACTAAGATACAAAAGATAGCTAGAATAGGAAAAATTTATTTACCAATACTCATCGTCTGAGGGGTTAATATCCAAGATATAAGAGTGGAACTAGAACTTTACAAAAAAAAAAACTTGAACTAGAACTTTACAAGAACTAGAATTTTACAAGAAAAAAAATTCAACTTCACAGAATGGAAAAAGAAGAAATGAACAGAAACTTCCTCAGGAAGAAATACAAATGTTCCAAAAAAAACATGAAAAAAAATGCTTTACATTACTAATCATCAGGAATATGCAAATCAAAACAACAATGAATTATCACCTCATACCAAAGAGACCGGCACTCATCCAAATGAATAAGAACAAGTGATGTCATGGATATGGGGAGTAAGGGAATTTCTTTCATTGCTGGTGGGGATGCTGACTGATCCAGCCTTTTGGAAAACAATTTGGGCATTCCTTATAATACTAGATATTGAGATCTCCTATTTGAACCAGCAATAGCACCTCTGGGAATATACACTGGGGACTACAAAATACACAGCTGAAATGCTATTTATACTTCTATGTTAGTTGCAGCACTATTCACAATAGCCAGAATCTGGAAACAGTCCAAGTGCCTGAGAGGACTGAATAAAGAATTTATGGAGCATCTGCATAGCAGTGGAATACTATGCAGCTATTAGGAAAAATGAAGTCATAAAATATTCCTATAAGTGGATGGATATGAAGAGTATCATGTTAAATGAAATGAGTCAGAAGGAGGACGGATATAGAATGACTGCATTCATTTGTGGGATATAAATATATAGTATGAGACTAATATCCAGGGTCAGGGAAAATGGGTCTCGAGGACTTGCCAATGGTTGAAATCTACCACAAGTATGTGGGAGGTAGAGGGGTGGCTAAGATAGAAAAGGGACCAGCTGGGCAATAATAGTTGAACAGGTAAGGCTAGACTAGAACTGAGTAATGAACAGAGGTAAAGTGATATACAAGATAATACTTCAGTGTCTATATTACAAACAACATAGCATAAAAGAGAGAGAGAGAGAGAGAGAGAGAGAGAGAGAGAGAGAAGTCCCTGCCATTGAGGCAGCTTGGGGTAATTCAGTGATGGGTGGTAAACTTTGGGACACTATGCAACTGCAAGGATCATAAGGTCATGCAATTTAATGAAACCTGGATTGAAACTGAGAGATATCATGTTGCTGAAATAAGACAAGAAGAAAGTCAAAGAAGGACCTAACTTATCCATGGTATATAGAATACTAGGTGAGAAAATGTATTTTAGTAAAAAGGGCATGCTTAGATCACCATTGACCCCAGTCTTAAAAGAGAAGGACAGAGAAAGAAAGAAATCAAGGGGAAGAAGAGAATGTGAAATAATGCATGAACAGACATCAGAACTTCAGTGATACTTGATGAGAGTGAGTGATATAGCCATGTATCCAAAACACAGGATCAGCAACACTAAAAATATTAGATCTAAGAATGAGCACTGAAAATTAGTAATATGCCTGTCAAATTGACAGGCGGGATTTTGGAGGGTATTAGGGTGGGGAGAGAATATGGAGTCCTGGGACTGGTGGAGGGGAGTTGACACTGGTGATGGAATTAGTCTTTAAATATTACTGTCAAGTATCGATAACTTTGATAGTTATTACAGTATTGTAATAACAATTTAAAAAATGAAAAAGAAGCTTCATTACCGTGGAGTCAAGCGCATTACCTTAAATATTTCACTAATAATTCAGCATGTGTGGGAGTAAAGGAGTACGTGCCAGGACTCAAGCAAGGAGCGATTTGAGAACGGGAAGGAAAAATTTAGGTTGAGTTTTAGAAGTTCTTGCTGGAATTGGCATTATTGGGAATAAATGTACAAGCAGATAAAATTGGAGAAATTGGTCATAGGAAAAGCACATGAAGATACAGTGAGAAAGGGTAAAATCAAGGTGTGATGTTTAGAAGTCTATACTGAGGGTCAAAAATATGGTTTCTCGTGGATAAGGGAGGTCTTATCAAAAGTGGAAATTACCACAAACTTGTGGGTGTCAGAGGGTAGGTAAGATGGAGAAGGGATCATGTGCGATTAAATGTTGAAAGGGCTAATGCCAACCTAGAACTGAGCATTAAATACAGGCCAACAAATGCACATGATGGCCTCTAAGTGTATGTAGTGCAACCCACAATATGTAAGAGAAGGAAAAGAGAGAGAGAGAGAGAAAAGAAATAAAGTACCTGCCATGGAGGCAGGCTATGGGAGGGGGAGGAAATGGGAGACATCGGTGGTGGGAAATGGGCACTGGTTGAGGGCGGGGTGCTGGAACACTATGTGACCGAAACCTCCAAACATGAACAACATTGTAATTGTATATCTCACGGTGGTATAACAAAATATTAATTAAAAAAAAGAAATAAAAGAGAACCTGAGGAAATGGAAAAAAAATTTAAAAATTAAAAATAATAATTTCACTAAAATAAATTAGAAATCACAATGAAAAGTTTATTTTTATGGGCAATGTTTAACATTTGGAAAAATATTAAAAATATATCTCATAGTAAAGTTAAATGATTCACTATTTTGTGTTAAGTATATTTTGTCTATCAGTATGTGAAATAATTTGGAGCATGTCAATAATCACTGAAAATAAGTTGTAACATGATATAATTAGTCCATGAGCTCCCAACTAAATGTTTGCTTATACAAACTGTAACAGATAAATGATCATTTTTATTTATTCTGAAATAAATTTCTTCATTCATTTGAAAACTTTAAAAAAATATGGTTTCTTAGCTCTGCTATTTTGCAAGTATGAGAATTCTGGTATTCTTGATGGAATAGTCAGTAAAAGTAAGAAAAGAACAAAAGGAGTAATGAATCACAAAAAGTATTTTTCATAGCAGTATCTCTCCCTTGAGAGTGGCTATATTACATCTTGGCTGTGTACTACTCTTTAATAAGTATATCCTCTATTATCTTGAAAAAGAGGTGTTTTATTTCTTCATCAATATACCTTTTCACAGTTGTGCCCATACTCATTCTCCAGCTTGGTTTCCTAATATGTATAACTCCCAGATCAATCTACTTTTCTTCTTGAATCCTCTAATATAGTGCTTCAGTTCCTTATAGTCAGTGAAAATAAATTAAGAACAGTTGGCGTCTGATGATAGTTAATATAACAGGCATTCTATTTGTGGTACATAAACTGCCCTGACCTGGAGCTGTTAGGCATATGCCACACTTGGGGTATTTGACAAACTGACACTCTACCACACGGAGTGTCTGACTCAGCTTGTCAAATACACGGAGTGTGACACTGAAGGAAACCAGGCCAGGAGCTTCAATTGGGGAGCTACCATCTTCCTGGGAGATGATGCCCTGAAAAAAAAAGAAATAAAAAGAAATTAGTTATATAAGTCATATACCTAGAACCACAGGAAAAAATGTAAAGGTCAACTGAAGCAATACAATAAAGACATTCAAACCAGCTTTCTTATTAGAAATCATAGCCTGAAGTAAGGCCTGCTAAGACTGTTCAGTTGGGGAATCCTTAACACTGATTACATGAGTTGGTGGTCTCAGTGTTCACTGGTATACTTAGTGAAGCAATGAAGGAGTGCTTTGATAATTATCCTGCCTCTATGACCTCATAAGGATCCAGAGTCTGGAGCCAGAGTGATAGTACAGTGGGTAGGGTGTTTGCCTTGCACACAGTCGACCCGGAGTTTGATCCTTGGCATCCTATATGGTCCCCGAGCACTGCCAGGAGTGATTCTGGAGTGCAGAGCCAGGGGAGAAACTCCTGAGCACCGCTGGGTGTGACCCAAAAAAGAAAAAAAAGAATCCAGACCCTGTACATGGCCCCTTTGTCAAGACATCAACCAGACAGCGTTGTCACAGTTTTGTAGTTCAAACATCAGAATTGAATTCTGACTATGGCATTATTTGGGAAACCTTGGACTATATGTTTCATCTCACTGAGCTGCAGTTGTGCACATACACAAACTGAAGATAAATACAGTACCTACCCATAAGTTATTTTGAGAATTATATAACATGAAAGACATATCTTAGTATTTGATAAATAACAAATTTATTTTAATGGTGGTTGTACTGCCTGAAGAAAATCTAGGAACTATTGGCAATAGAGTTAACAGCATCAGTACAGATAAAACAAGAACTTTTTTTTTCCTTTTTTGGGTCACACCGCAGCAATGCTCAGGAGTTTCTCCTGGCTCTGCACTCAGGAATTACTCCTGGTGGTGCTCGGGGGACCATATGTGATGCTGGGGATGGAACCCAGGCCAGCACAGGCCAGCCATGTGCAAGGCAAGCGCCTACCGCTGGGCTATTGCCCCGGCCCCCAAAACAAGAATTTTTTATGATCTTGCTTAACTTGATCTTCCTTTCTCATCAAGACTTAAGTATTGCAACTATAAAAAGGATAATTGCCTAATACCATCCTCTCATGAGGATTTAACCTATAGTATTAGGGTACAGAATTTAATTTATAGTATTCTATGTGCTCTCCCATTTTTCTCATCAATCATTTTGCCTCTGTCTTCAGCATATCTCTCTGGGAAAAAGAAACACATGAATAAGGATTGCCAAAAAAACAGCACAATTTTCAATGCTCTTTCAGCCCAAAGTCATTAGGGGAAATAAAAATGCTTCCAAAAGTGGTCCAAACCTACTGGGAGAAAATGCTTGGCAACACCCAGATACTATTGTTAAACTGAATTTTGTATCAAATTTCTTTCCTTATTAGCTGTGGCAGTCAAGGTATAAGAAAATAAGTTTTAACAAATAATAATGGAAGTTGTGAACATTCCAGGGCAATCAGAAGTGGAAACTGTCTCAAAGAGGCTATAGGCTTTGCCCCAGCTAGGACAAGGAACATGAGCATGTTGTAGCAAGAAAACAGTGTCGTATTATTTATTTTCTCCTTTAGCTGAATGTATGTTGATGAGGCAATGGTATATTCATTAACCTGAGATGCACGTGTGACATCAAATCTAAGATTCTGCATTACTATTTTCACCTTGTTTCTTTTTAAATGTTTGTTTAATTAAAGAACTGTGATTTAAAATTTTATCGATAGTTGAGTTTTTAGGAATATAATATTCCATCACCAATCACATCAGCGTTGACAAATTCTCTCCACCAGTATTCCATATTCCACCATACCTCCAACCCCTGCCTTATCTCTTGCCTGTCAACTTGACAGGCATGTTACAAAGTACCAGTTATTACAGGTTAAATCTCATGTTTTCAGTAGTATTGCATATTAGTTTTTGATAATATAGCCCATTCAGTTTTTTTGATAATATAGTATATAGCCCATTCAGTCTATGAATAGCTATACCACTCACCAATATCACCAGTATAACTGAAGCCCTGACCACTATTCACCCATCACTCTTAGTTCTCCTCTTCCCCCTTGACTTCTTTCCTTCTTAGTCCTTCTCTCTAAACACGGGTCAAGGGTGATCTAGGCATTTCCCCCACCACTACAATATTTCCTTATATAGTATACCACAAATAAGTGAGACCATCCTGTGCTTTTCACCACTTCACTTCTCTCTACATACCCAGTACATTCACAATCACCTAGGAGTGTAGTTTCTTTATCCACAGGAACAATTTTAGACATCAGATTTTACAGAGTAGAAAGAAGTAGGTGATCTTATATTTTAATATCCCTGGGCACCAACTGGTCAATCATGATATTGAGCAAATCTTACTTTGTTTTCTCTGAATTATGGGGATGAAACTTCTTGGTCAGAATCATTAATAAAGTACTTAATGAGATTTTCAATTCCTGTAATAGGAGCTAATAGATTTCTATCCTTAGTTCCTAGAGCTGTGCATGTAAGTCAGACTAGCTGATTGTCATCATTTGTTTTCAAAATATTTGGGAAGAGAAAGTGGATTAATTCTCTTCTTTAATTATAGCTGCCACTCGTTTCTGGCTCCATTGAGAAGACTGGAACCATCCATAGCCTTATGAATATATTTTCTGACTTCACAATAAAGAAAGAGGAACTTGATACTCATTCTTTGTCTACTGTAAGTGGCTTGAACTAAAAACATATTAGTTTTATTTCCATCTTTGATATTACAATTCCTGATTCTCCCCTATAATATATGTATAATGCTCAATTGATAAATGCTGGACAAATCATTAGCAAAAATATGGTGATGTCTATTTCAATGAGAACTAGCAACTCTGAAATTCTTTTCTCTGGCAAACTTCATAAAATATTATTACTTGTCCCCAACTATAATGCAACATCCTCTATAGAACAAGTTCTATACACCACTACTATTGATGCAAATGAGTGACAATTTTGACAAAAGAACTATAAGACATATTCCCACCAAAAGGTAAAGAATATAAATAAACAAATAAATAGATGCATAAAAGAATGAATAAATGAATAAATATATAGTGTCCAAAGGCATCTTAAGTGCTCTGAGAACCCAGAGGCCACTAAGGGTCAGAAACAAGGATGAAGGAAGAGCACTCTTTAGGACCATTCCTGAAAAAAATTCTGGCTTCCCAGTTTAAATAGATCAATCTCTGCTGTTTCTTGTGTTAGCACTCACAGAGTAGAGTAAAAAAGAGAAGTACTTGGAAGTTAAATCCCGCTCTATCACAGATTCCTTGTATAACCCTGAAATACCTTTTTTTTTTTTTTAAATTTTTTATTATACCACTATGAGCTCTTTATGTTCCTGTAGCAAGCCGATGCCCCTGGCTCTACTGGCATGAGACAGGACATATGAAGATATTACTGGTGCCCGCTCTAGCAAATAGATGATCAACGGGAAGATCGTGATCGTGATCGTGATCGTGACCACTGTGAGACATACAATTACAAAGGTGTTCATAATTGGTTCTTGGTAATACAGTATTCCAGTACCTATCCGTCCAGCAGTGCCCAATTTCCACCACCAATGTACGCCACCCCTCCTGCCCACCCCCAGCCTGCCTCAATAGCAGGTACCATGAAATACCTTTTTAAAATACCTTTTTTTCCTCTAGATGGACCTACAATTCTCCTGTATGCATCATTTTCCTAACTGCACTTCCAATTTCAAAATTCTAGAGGTCTATGATGAGACTAGCAAAAAAGAATAACTTTTTATCTTTCAGTCATATATCTATAGAGTGTTGTATGACTCACCACCAGAATATCCCTGTAGATGTGTTCATTCCCATCCAGAAATATTTATTCAGGATCTTTCTTTTGTCCTTTCTCAACATAAGGATGCCTGTCATCAAAATAAGGAATAGGAAAATAATACATTATCTAGAAATTATCTAGTCAATCCTTATTTTCTTATTTTATAGACAAGGCAAAAATCAAGTTTCATATTGGACTTACAAGGCAAAACTCAAGTTAGGGTTGGGTTACAGTTAGGGTTATTGGACTTACAAGGCAAAAGTCAAGTTCCATATTGGACTTAAACAGTGTGAAACTGGTAAAAGCCTGTTTAGGAAGACAATGTCATATTTTCTTCTTTCATTTAGAATCTTTCATTTCATTTAGAATCACTCATGCAGAAGATTGGTGGAGCCATATTCCCCACCCTTGACTTGAGATTACTGACTGAGGAGGGCCCAAGGAGGAATAGGCAAGTCTGAGTCAACTTTATTAGTCATAAACATTGCCCCAATTGATAATCCAAAAGAGAGGAAATGTATACTATACCTGTTACTGAAGCGGTGGCTTGGTCTTAGAGAGGACCCTGATGATGCACCAGTGTGCAGAGGAAACTGGGCTTTATTCTGTGAGAAGGAAGGTCATGTGTTTTCTTATCTTCCTCATTTTAAAGAAGAAACAGAAATGAGGAAGATAAGACTGAAGGTTAGCCAACGGAAATCTGGCTGCAAAATGACAAAACTATACTGTTATGAAAGGGTTATGCTACTGTTAGCAACAGCAGCTGAACTCCAACAGCTATTGGCTCCTACATTGCCAAAAGTTGAAGGAGAAAGCCCTGACTGTCATGTCCCTGCGTAACAGTCCTAGAAATTTCTACAGAATTGCAGAGGAAATTTTAGAATCTAAGTGTTAAGGCACTATTAAGCGATGAACTTCATCGACAAATTTGAGTAACTGACCCACTGAGAAACAAAAGTAAATGTCTGGCATAAAACAAGAATGTCACTAACATTGCTGAAATTTAAATCTATTTCTCCAAATTCTGTGTTCTCTCACTTGGTCCTAAAGCTCCCTTGACCCTAAAACCATCTTACCTTTCCTGTCACAGATAATTTTCAGGAAATAGCTAAAAATTAGAGAACCTCTTAAGAGAGCGAAGAATTTCAAGATATCAACTACAAACCACTTAATGCTATGAGAACTTCGTGTTCCTAACACATAACCTTATAAAAATTTATGGGTGGCACTCTTGGGCAGTTCATGATGCACCTGAGAATCAATTCATTGATTCTTGGTCAACCGGTTTAATGAGTAAGAACAAAGATGCTGTTCTTCTCACGCTGTGCTGTGCCACCTGGTTTATGCAGCCTTGGAACTTACAAAATTTTAGTTAACTTTCATGTTGTTGCTATCACAGCTCTGACTAAAGGTCATATTGTAGGATATAGAGAGAGAAAAGAAGGAAAAATCACATCTATTGATGAACTTATGTGCTTTCCATGTGACCTCATATTTAATCAATTCTTGTATGGCATTATTATCTTCCCTATTTATAGGTAAGCAAACTGCAACACATGGAGTTAAAGTGACTGACCTAAGAGTATAAAACTAGCAAGTTATTTAAAGAGCAATATATTAACTCCAGTATTTTCATTCCAAATGCTGACTTTTTGTTAACATGTCTACATGGCTACAAGTAGAAGAGTTGAAATAGTATGAGAACAAAGAAATGGTACTAGAAACTTAAGATGAGACCTTTAGACTTCATTAGAGTTATGAATATGTAAGAAGAAAATGAGAGGATTCCTACAACTTTTATTTTAAATTATTGGAATGCCACCATCATAGTCAGGAAAATGTTGATGCCCATTTTGCAATGTTCAATGTTCAGTCCTGATAAATATCATGGCATATGAAACAGACAATTTTTGTAATGTTTTAATGTATACTTGTGTATGTCTTTAGTGACCATGTCCTGGTACTCAATTTGCATAAAGGCACTAAAATACACTTAGTAAATAAGTGTATTACTAACTTAAACACTTAGTAATACTCTGCCCTAGACCCAAATTATATTCCTTCATTGAGCCTTGGTTTTCCATTGTATCACTGTCTGTCTTATCACTGTCTTCCCGTTTATCATCGATTTGCTCGAGCGGGCCCCAGTAACATCTGCATATGTCCTGTCTCATGCTAGTAGAGCCCAAGGCCTCTGCTTGCTCCAGGAACATAAAGAGCCTCAATCCATTCCGGAATGAGGTCTATAATTGTTACTGGTATTTGGCATATATATCAAATACAACACGGGTAGCTTGCCAGGCTCTGCCGTGCAGGTAGCATACTCTTGTAGGCATCTCTAAGTCTAGCATTTATTGATCAGAACCCCAGCGGCTGCTTCGCGCGGTCAGAGCCAGGCGCTAATAGGCTGGTCTGTTGGGTGGAGGTCTGACGAGAGAGAAGTATGGATGTGGAAAATGGAGGCACTCATGGAGTGGGGGTCGCCTGGCTTGTTGCGAGGCTCTGCTGGGATGGTAGGCCAGGGCTAGAACCCACCATCCCTCCCGGGGGCCTCATGAGTGGCTGGTCAGAGGGAGAGCCAGTAGCAGCTCTGCCCCATGTCTGCAAGTCTCTGGTTTTCCATTGAACCAACAAAAATTAGATTAGCTTTTACTGTTGGTCTCTTCAACTTGAATGTTTCTTAATTTCTTTCATAGTCATATTTATTCCTGATCTTTACTCTTACTATGGACTTATCTATTGTTTCATTTCTTAAAGAATTTGGAGATATCCTCAACAGGAATTCACTTGATCTAACACTATTCTGCATATAACTTCCTTATAACAGAATAATTTATTGGTTTATACTTCAATATAATTTCTTCATATATGGCTTCTAGAAATATTAGTTCCTCTTTTCTATATGGTTTGTAAACCTTGTAGAGGAGGAAGGGGTTTTCCTGTGGGCACTTTGCTAGGAGGGAACCACTTCATGCTGATAACAACATACAGACTGATAAGTTTAACTAACCAATACTTCTTTTTTAAAATCACATCTCAGTAAAATATTTTACTTGCTTTTTAACAGGATATTTTAGAGACAGTTCCTTCACCTAGTGGCCATTTTCACATTCATGAAAGACAGTGTTAGGAGCCATGGGGAGATGCAAAACACAGCATTTATTTATTTCTAAATAAGCCCCTTCTGGGCTTATTTAGAAAAGCCTTTGGACCTTTTAGAGATGCTATTTATATCACGCCACAGAACGAGTGCTGGAAAACAACAAGATTAAAGCAAGAGAACAAAGACAATTATACATTTGGTCTGTTTGTCAACCAAATAACACAGAGTTGTCGATTGTTGGATGGTCTTTAAACTGAATATGCTTAAAAGGGAAGATGAGAGAGAAAAAATATTGAATGAGATGGTCAAGGGCAGATAGGCTGGTAGTCACATACAGTGCTAGAATGGAAAGAATACATTTTCTGTCTTAGATTCTAGATCATTGTCACTAGATTATAGGCCCAACTCTGTAACTCATTGACCACATATTTTTTGGAAAATTATTCACAGCCTCATGAAGCCTCACACTATTTTGAAAGAGTATTAGGATGGAGGGTCTGAGACACAAGCATCCAGCCAGGAACTATGCCTTTTTACAAAACTTGACAAAAATTGATAGTGGCATAGTTATAACTGAAATCAGTAATAAAAGCATTATTCTTGGGGCCAGAGCGATAGCACAGAATGTAGGGCGTTTGCCTTGCATGCGGCCAACCCAGATTCTATTCCTGGCATCCCATATGGCTCCACCCGAGCACTGCCAGGAGTAATTGAGTGAAGAGCCAGGAGTAACCCCTGAGCATCGCCGGGTGTGACACCCCCCAAAAAAAAGCATTATTCTTTATTGGGGTTGAGGAGGTTGTGTTGATTAAAAAAATTCTCCAGCAAGTAGTATTTTATCTATATGTTAAATAGATTAAAACATGTTCAGAAAATTATGATGTTCACTGACTGAAAAATCTTCTGAAAACCACTCTCCCCAAGAAAATTAGTTGTCCCTTGATTTATCCAACTCTACTATCAAAACACTGTACACACTTCAACTATGTGTTCATCTGTCCAAGAAAAATATGGAAAAATAGTGACTCCTTTAATTTGCAGGCGAAGAATTATTTTTCCAGATATATGGGGGCAATAAATTAATTATCCAATGTATACACAAATGAAGGGAAAACCTTTAGCCAAGGTCCACACAAGATTCTTAACTTACGTTAGCTCCAAGAAAGAAACAGTAATGAACCTCAACTTTAAGTTCATAATCTACTTCTCTATTATACCTCATATAACAGGAAGTCTATCAAGAAAAGGTCTCCAAGAACAATTGCAAGACTTGGCCATTTCCTTTGCAAGAAGGTGGTGTTCATGTACTCAGCTCAACCCCTAGTGATTGCTGTTCATATGGTTGCACTTGGGCTACCTCTAAGAGGAAACTGGAAGGTTGATGCAATCTATCAGATACTCAGATACCTCAGTATTGAAGAAGTTCGTGTATCACCTTGACCCAGAGCCAGAGGTTTTACTGAATGCGTTTTACCACAATCCAAGTGATATGGAAAATATAAATGGCAGCAATTATTCATTTTTGGGCTCAATTATTCTATGAACTACAACTAAACTATTGAATA
Source organism: Cryptotis parvus (assembly GCA_021461705.1). Classification (NCBI taxonomy): domain Eukaryota; kingdom Metazoa; phylum Chordata; class Mammalia; order Eulipotyphla; family Soricidae; genus Cryptotis; species Cryptotis parvus. The sequence continues at coordinate 12,117 of JAJIBD010036232.1, forward strand.
AGGGTTGCTGAAACTATGTACTGATTGCAAAGCTCAATTCTTGGCATGAAGGGGAACAACAAATATACAACAGAATGACAAAGTGAATTTAATGTAAATATAATATGAACTAACAACCACATCAAATGTTTGAGAAAACAGGTGAAAGTGTTAGATATATTTTAGCCCAATCATCAAAATATTATTTTAATTAATATTTTATTATACCACTGTGACAAATTTTTATTATACCACTGTGACACAATTACAAATTTGTTCATGTTTGGAGGCATCAAAATATTATTTTAATATCTAGTAAATATAAATATGTATTAAATTAATTTTACTCTCTTAAAATGCTGTGCATAGTTAAAATTGCATTACATTGCTACTTAGATAATTAAATTTCCATTGATTTAGTGTCATACTGCTAGTAGTTACCTCAATGAAAAGTAGATGTGTGAGATTCATTACTACTCTTAGGAATCTGTAGGCTGCTATAGGGCCTAACTTACACAGATTAATGTGAAAAGAAGAAGTGGAGATTCTTGTATGGAAAACAGCACTGCTCCAGGAGTCTTTTCTCAATTATGATTCTCTGTATAATATGAATAAATTATGTTTTAAAAATTTATTTGTGTCATAGTTAAATACACAGTTTAAAAGTTTCTCATAGGGCGGGAGTGGCTGGATACATTGGTGGTGGAAATGGGGCACTGGTGGAGGGATGGGTGCTGGTATACTGTATTACCAAGAACCAATTATGAACACCTTTGTAATTGTATGTTTCACGGTGGTATAATAAAAAATTTTAAAAAAGTTTCTCATAGTTGGATTTCAGGCATATCATGCTCCAACACCCAATCCCTTACCAGTGGAGATTTTCCAATTTTCCACCACCAATGTCCCCCAGTCTTCTTCCATACCCCCTCAGCCTCTATAGCAGGCAGTTTCCTTTTCTCTCTCTCTCTTTCTCTTTATCTTTCGCTTTCTCTCTCTCCCTCTTCTTCTTTTTTAGAATTATGGCTTGTTTGCAATACAGACACTGAAGGGTCATCAGATATATCACTTTACCTACTATAATACTCAGTTCTAGTCCAGCATTACCATTTCCAACTATGATTGTCAAACTGGTCCCTTCACTATCTTACCTACCCTCTGCTCCCCACACACTTGTGGTAGATTCAAACGATTAAATAGTTCTCCTGGATCCCGTTTTCCCTGACCTTGGATATTAGTCTCATACTTTATTTTATATCCACAAATTAATGTAGTCATTCTATATCTGTCCTTCTCCTTCTAATTCATTTTACTCAGCATGATACTCTCCATGTCTATCCATTTAAAGACTAATTTCATTACTTGACTTTTCTAAGAGAAGCATAGTAATCCATTGAGTAGATGTACCATCATTTCTTTATCCATCTGTCTTTTCTCAGACACTTGGATTGTTTCAGACTCTGGTTATTATGAATAGTGCTGCAATGAACATAGAGGTGCAGATGGAGTTTCTGCTGTATTTTTTCGGACCCCTAGTATATTCCCAAAAGTAGGTACTGGGTTAAATGGGAGCTCAAGCTCTAGTTTTTTTGAGGAATGTCCATACAGTTTTCCCAAAGACTGGACCAGGTGGCATTCCACCAGCAATGAGAGAAAGTTCCTTTCTCCCTGCATCTGTTCAACACTGGTTGCATTTTAACAAGTGCTCTATAGGAGGAGAGAGAGAAGAGAGAAGGAATGTGCCTGCCATATAGGCATATTGGGGGAGGATGATGGTAGGGAAACTAGGATATTGGTGTTGGTAAATGTGTGTACTGGTGGAGAGGATGGGTCATGAGACCACTGTCTGATGAAAGCAATCAGAGCAATGTAATGAAGTCAATCTCACAGTGATTAAATAATACATCTGAAAAAGTGCTCTATATCACTAATGATCAAGGAGATTCAAATCAAACAAGATATTGTCTCAGACCATAGAGACTTACACACATCCATAATCTTGAAAAATTACTCTCCTCCCTAGGAGCCTCCATACTTCATGTGTGCAATGAGACTGGGTTAGTTTAATTCACACACATTTAAACTGTATTTTTTCAAACAAGATGACAATCATTTTTATTACTCTGATTAGAACCTCGACATCTATTTTTTTCTTTTTTTTTTTCTTTTTTTTAACTATTTTATTATACCACCGTGAAGATATACAATTACAACGTTGTTCACACTTAGGGGGTTTCGGTCACACAGTGTTCCAGCAGCCCGCCCTCCACCAAAGTGCCCCTCAACCACCACCCATGTCCCCAATTCCCTCCCGCTCCCACATCCTGCCTAAATGGCGGGTTCTTTATCTCTCTCTCTCTCTCCCTCTCTCTCCTCCTTCTCCCACACTACATACACTTAGAAGCCATCATTTGCATTTTTCTGTATTTAATGCTCCAGTTCTATGTTGGTATCAGACCTTTTGACATTTATTCACACATGTTCCCTTCTCTATCTAACCAAACCTCTGACTCCCACGGCTTGTAGTAATTTCCACTTTTGGTAAGATCACCTGGTATATTTATGTCATGCAAATAAATGCAGTAATTCTATGTCTCTCTCTTTCCTTCTGACTAATTTCACTCAACATGATTCTCTCCATGTCCATCCATTAAACTGTTTTTTTAATTTTTCATTCACATTATGAGGATGACAGTGATGAGCAAGATACACTAAGGAATCTGCCTTCTTATCATTTGCAGTATGGCGAAAGCAACTATTAAACAAATATAAGAAAATTGTATAGGTCCTGTGATAATACAATAGGTATATTAACCAATAACAATAGGTATATTAACAAACAGGTAAATTTTATAACAAATGGGAGTATAGAAATCTCAAAGAACACATAAAAGGGAGTAAAATAACCAGATGTGGATCGATCAAGGAATTCTATATAAATTTCATGAGTATTTCTTTGAATGAATGTCATGGGCATCCATGAGGGACTGTATTGAATCTGCAAAATGCTCTAGGGAGTGTTACCATTTTGATAATGTTAATTCTCCCAATCCATGAGCAAGGAATGTGTCTCCATTCCCTCATGTCCACTAGATCATGGGAGTTTTCAAGTGTTCCTAAATTTCAAGATAAGACTATAAATAAAAACCAGTAACACCAAGCAAGTGAGTAATTAGTAAGAAGATATTTCTTACAGAAAATATAAAATTTTAAAAGCAAAAAAGGGAGAAGACTGTATCAATACTAATGAAGTAAGGGAGGATGAATAATGTGGTTTGGAGTTGAGTGGGCAAAAGGAAAAATCTCTAAAAAAGAAAAGCAGTACAGATAAGATGATGGCCAAAATAATAGTGATTATAGAATTTATCAATGAGACATGAGATACTGGTGAGATACATGTGATGCAGTGGCCTTCTGTATGACAAAGAACTTTTTAGTCTAATCCAAGAAAATAATGGTACATTCTCAGGGTCCAGAGGAGGTAGAACAGTTGGCAAATATGCGTGACTTGGACAAAACTGACCAGGTGTTCGGTCCCCAGTACTGCATATAATCCCCACTCATTGTCCTGAGCACAGAGCCAGGATTAAGTCTAGAACACAGCATCTGTGGCCCAAAAATTAAAGAGAAAAGAATTCTTATCATTTGTGAGAAAATTTATACAAGAAACAATTTTAAAAATAAGCATTAAAGGGAAGGTAGGCCAGTTGTCAGAAAAGCACATTCCAGGAAGAACGAAAATGAATAAGGAAGTACACCCAGTAGAAGAATACAGTAAGTTTGTATGAATAAAAATACTACTGCTGGGGCTGAAGAGATGGCGCGGCAGGTAAGGTGTTTGCCTTGCATACAGTCGACCTATATTCGATCCCAGCATCCCATATGGTTCCCCGAGCACCTCCAGGAGTAATTCCTGAGTGAAGAAGCTAGGAGGTAACACCCTGAGCATTGCCAGGTGTGACCCAAAAAAAGAAAAAAAAACTACTGCTGCAACAAAATAAACATAACTTTAAAATATTTCTTTTTTAGCAAATGCTGGAGCAATGTATGACTGAAACCCAATCATGAAACTTTTTTAATGGTGCATCTCACGGTGGTATAATATTTTTAAATAAGATAATAAAATATTTATTTTTATCTATAAATATACCAAAATAATCATTATCTAAAATCCTATGCGACTGCATGCACAACCAAAGTGCCTGCCCAGTGTATTATTACTCTAGTCCCTAGCCCAATATTCTTATTTTCTAAAGAATATACTTGAAAGATGTAACAGAAAGTTATAAGCATGAAGTTCTAGAGCAGTGTTTGTAACTGGAAGGAACGTAAGAGTGAATATAAATGAGAGATTTTATGAGTGGGTTGGTTTCTATCCTTTTGTTTTTGTATTTTGGCGCACATGAAAGGGATAAGGATGATAGCACATATTTGACATTATATAGAAAATGGCTGCCCTCATGCAGCATGAGGGCAGCCATTTTACAACATCAAGACTCCACAGCTCATCAGAGCTCACCCAAGAAAATCAATCTCAAATGCTTCGTCAGAGTCCCACTACAGCGAAGCCTATTTTCAAGCCCAGGTATACCTGATCCAGAGACTCAGATACATTGGGAAAAGCTGCTACCAGCTCTCCCTGTGCTCAGATGATCATGAGGTGTCTGGGAGAAAGGTGGATTCTAGCCTTGGCCCTCCATTCAATAGAGCCTTACAAAAAACCAGAGGAACCCCACCATGAGGGCCACCATTTTCAGCGTCTGGACTCCATAGCTCATCAGAGCTCCACCCAGAAAAAATGCCGGTCTCTCTCTTTGCGGTTCATCCAGTAAATACGAACTGAGTACCTACTACTGAGAATATACCACCCACACAGCAGAGCCTGGCAGCTACCCATGTTGTGTTTAATATGTCAAAAACCAGTAAGATTATAGACCTCCTTTTCATGACCTGAGCAGATGGTTTGAAGCTCTTCGTGTTCCTACAGCAAGCAGATGCCCGTGTGCTACACTAGCACTCAACAGGTATGTATGTAGCTTTTTGCTGGAGCCGCTGAGCAAATTGATGAACAACAGGAGAGACAAGTAATACAAATGATACAAATAATCAAAGTTAACAAAGAACTATTAAAGGCCTCACAGATTATTACCTTCTGTATTCAATATAAAGGTCCCTCCATCCCTCTTCCTGGATGTTTGAAAAGTATATGTGTTTATTGAGTCTTTTTTCACATAAGATTATTTCATCTTGGGACCAAAGGAATGGTACTGCAAGCACTTGCACATGACTAATCAGGACTCAATTCCTGTACTTATATGGTCCCCTGAGCCGGGCTACAGTATATTTGATGAGTATTATAAGTAAGTTCTGAGTACCACCCGGTTGCCAGTCCCTAAAAAATTGTTACAGCTCTACCATAGTTTATGAAGGCTAAAATAGCCAGAGGGATACATTAATCTGCTGTAAAACCTAAAAGCAAAAATCACTTTGTCTTCCAGTTTCCATTTACTAACTAGAAATTTGGATCATAGACGTAATAATTTGTTCTCATCTCTATTATAAGATCACTAGGACCCAAACACTCTCACAACCTTGTTATGCATATGAGAATGCTGAGGCTGAATAAAATAAAGAATGAAAAATCGTATTTTAAAGAACCAGTTCCTCCACTTCACAAAGGTACATAGGCACAATGAAAGTCAATAAAATATACAATAAGATGATAATATCCTACGATATAAAGAACAGTTAGTAGGAAATAGTCTAAAGGAGGGTTTTCCCAGAGTAGATTCCCAGGTCAAGTGAAACATATCGAAGGTCTTGTCAAAGGTGGAATTATATCACAAGAAGCGTGTAGGAGTCAGAGGGTTAGGGTAAGACACAAAAATGGAACAGGGTGCTAATATATATCGAGGGTACTAGTACCAACCTAGAACTGAGCATTTAAATAGAGGCAAAGGATACACATGACAACCTCTTAATGTATGTTTCTGTAATCCATAGTCTGGAAGGGAAGGAAAGAAAGAGAGAGAGAGAGAAGGGGAAAGAAATAAAGAACCTGCCATGGAGGTGGGCTGGGGAAGGGGGGGAACCGGGGGGATGTTGAGTGGTGGGGAGATGGGCACTGGTGGAGAGACCAGGGGTGCTGCAAGCACACTGCCTTAGCCAAAAACCCAAACATGCACTTTT
>JAJIBD010036233.1:0-16856 GCA_021461705.1 Cryptotis parvus
TTGACACTGGTGATGGAATTAGTCTTTAAATATTACTGTCAAGTATCGATGCTTTGATAGTTATTACGGTATTGTAATAACAATTTAAAAAAATAGAAAGAGCTTCATTACAGTGGAGTCAAGCGGTTTGCAGCAAATATTTCACTAATAATTCAGCATGTATTGGGAGTAAAGAGTGCGTGCCCAGGACTCAAACAGGAGGCGATTTGAGAAACCAGAAGGAAAAATTTAGGTTGAGTTTTTAGAAGTTCTTGCTGGAATTGGCATTATTGGGAATAAATGTACAAGCGAAAGATAAAATTGGAGAAAATTGCAGGTCACTTAGGGAAAAGCACATGAGATATACAGTGAGAAAGGGGTAAAAAAAAAAATCAGGTGTGATGTTTGAAGTCTATACTGAGGGTCAAAAATATATGGTTTCACCAAGTGGATAAGGAGGTCTCTTATCAAAAGTGGAAATTACCACAAAACTTGTAGGTGTCAGAGGGGTAAAGTAAGATGGAAGGGATCGTAATAGATTAAATATTTGAAGAGGCTAATGCAGCTACAGGAGGGCTTGAGCATTAAATACAGGCCAACAAATGCACACATGATGGCGGCCCTCTAAGTGTATGTAGTGCAGCCACAATATGTAAAGAGAAGGAAAGAGAGAGAGAGAGAGAGAAAAGAAAATAAAGTACCTGCCATGTGGAGGCAGGCTATATGGGAAGGAGGAAATAGGAGACATCGATTGGTGGGAAATGGGCACTTTTCTTGAGGCCAGGGGTGGAACACTATGTGACGAAACCTCCAAACATGGTTTCTTTGACCATAATTTATATATCTCACGGTGGTATAACAAAATATTAATTAAAAAGAAATAAAGAGAACCTGGGAAATGGAAAAAGAATTTAAAATTTAAATAATAATTTCACTAAAATAAATTAGAAATACACAATGAAAAGAAGTTTATTTTTATGGAGCAATGTTTAACATTTGGAAAAATATTAAAAATATCTCATAAAGTAAAGTTAAATGATTCACTATTTTGTATTGTTAAGTATATTTCTATCAGTATGTGAAATAATTTACAGGAGCATGTCAATAAATGCAGAAAATAGAGTTGTAACATGGTGATATAATTTAGTCCATGGGCTCCCAGCTAAATGTTTGCTTATACAAACTGTAACAGATAAATGATCATTTTTTTATTTATTTCTGAAATAAATTTCTTCATTCATTTTAAACTTTAAAAAATATGTTGCCCGAAACCTAACTGTATTTGCAAGTATGAGAATTCACCCAGTATTCTTGATGGAATGGTCAGTAAAGAAGTAAGAAAAGAAAAAGAACAAGGGTAATGATCCACAAAGTATTTTCATATACATTATCTCTCCTTGAGAGTGGCTATATTACATCTTGGCTGTGTACTACTCTTTAATAAGTATATCCTCTATTATCTTAAAAAAAAGAGGTGTTTATTTCTTACATCAATATACTTCACAGTTATTACCCCATACTCATTCTCAGCGGTTTCCCTAGCCAGCCTTATAACTCCCAGATCCAATCTACTTTTCTTCTTGAATACTCTAATATAGTGCTTCAGTTCCTTATAGTCAGTGAAAATAATTAAGAACGGATGTCTGATGATAGTTAATATAACGGAAAGCATTCTATTTGTGGTAAATAAACTGCCCCTGACCTGGAGCTGTTAGGCATATACCACACTTGGGGTATTGGCAAACTGACACTCTACCACGCGGAGTGTCTGACTCAGCTTGTCAAATACACCGGAGTGTGACTACTGAAGAAACCAGGCCAGAGCTTCAATTGAGGAGCTACCACCATCTTCCCTGGGGAGATGATACCCTCAAAAAAAAAAAGAAATAAAGAAATTAGTTATATAAGTCACATACCTAGAACCACGGAAAAAAAGCAAAAGGTCAACTGAAGCAATACAATAAAGACATTCAAACCAGCTTTTCTTGTTAGAAATCCACTTAGCCTGAAGCCAAGGGCCTGCTAGACTGTTCAGTTGGGGAATCCTTAGCACTGATTACATGAGTTGGTGGTCTCAGTGTTCACTGGTATACTTAGTGAAGCAATGAAGGAGGAGTGCTTTGATAATTATCCTGCCTCTATGACCTCACTTAAGGATCAGAGTCTGGAGCCAGAGTGATAGTACAGTGGGTAGGGTGTTTGCCTTTTTTTGATCGACCCGAGGAGTTTTCCTTGGCATCCTATATGGTCCCGAGCACTTGCCAGGAGTGATTCTGGAGTGCAGAGCCAGGAGAAACCTGAGCACCGCTGGGGTGTGAACCAAAGAAAAAAAGAATCCAGACCTGTACATGGCCCCTTTGTCCAAGACATCCAACCAGAAGGCAGCGTTGTCACGGTTTTGTAGGTTCAAGCATGGGGGTAGATTCTGACTATGGCATTATTTGGAAACCTTGGACTATATGTTTCATCTCACTGAGCTGCAGTTGTGCACATACACGAGGCTGAGAAGATAAATACCCTACCCATAAGTTATTTTGAGAATTATATAACATGAAGACATATCTTAGTATTTGATACGAAATTAAATTTATTTTAATGGTGATTTGTACTGCCTGCAAGAAGAAAATCTAGAACTATTGGCAGCCAGAGTTAACAGCATCAGTTACGAGATAAAACCAAGAACTTTTTTCCTTTTGGGTCACGCGAGCGTATCTGGGGTTTCTCCTGGAACTGCACTCAGGGAGATACTACTGGTGGTCACTCGGGGAGACTCCATGTGATACTGAGGGATGGCAACCAGGCCCAGCACAGGCCAGCCATGGTACAAGACAACGCCTACCGCTGGGCTGTGCTGGCCCCAAAACAAAGAATTTTTTTATGATCTTAGCTTGATCTTCCTTTCTCATCAGAACTTAAGTATTGCAACTATAAAGGATAATTACTAATACCGGCATCCTCTGCGAGAGGATTTACAACCTATAGTATTAGGGTGCAGAAATTTGTTATAGTATTCTATAACTCTCCCATTTTCTCATCAATCACATTTTGCCTCTATCTCCCCAGCATATCTCTAGGAAAAAAGCACATGAATAAGGATTGCCAAAAAACAGCCGGTACAATGCTCTTTCAGCCCAAAGTCATTAGGGAAATAAAGAGAAATGCTTCCAAAAGTGGTCCAAACCTACTGGGGAGAAAATGATAGCAACACCAAGATACTATTGTTGACTGAATTTTGTATCAAATTTCTTTCCTTATTAGCTGGCTGGCAGTCAAGGTATAAGAAAATAAGTTTTAACAAATAATAATGGAAGTTGTAGAACATTCAGAACCAGTCAGAGAGTGGAAACTGTCTGCTACAAAGAGGCTATAGGCTTTGCCCCAGCTAGGACGAGGTATGAGCATGTATTTGTAGCAAGAAAGCAGTGTCGTATTAATTTTCTCCTTTAGCTAGATGAATGTTGAGTGGGGCAATAATATATTCAGTAACCTGAGATGCACGTGTGACATCAAATCTAAGATTCTGCATTACTATTTTCACCTTGTTTCTTTTTAAATGTTTGTTTAATTAAAGAACTGTGATTTAAAATTTTATCGATAGTTGAGTTTTTAAGAATATAATATTCCATCACCAATACATCAACGTTGACGAATTCTCTCAACCCATTATTCCATATTCCACCGTACCTCCAACCACGCCTTATCTCGCCTGTCAACGCGACAGGTATTTTACAAAGCACCAGTTATTACAGGGGTTAAATCTCATGTTTTCAGTAGTATTGCATATTAGTTTTGTTGTCAATCTTGGCCCCCTCATTTTTTTGATAATATAGTATATAGCCCATTCAGTCCTTGAATAGCTATACCACTCTCACCAGTATAACTGAAGCCCTGACCACTATTCACCCATCACTCTTAGTTCTCCTCTTCCCCCCCTTGACTACTTACTTTTAGTCCTTCTCTCTAAACCCGGGTCAAGGGTGATCTAGGCATTTCCCCACCACTACAATGTTTACTTACATGAGTATACCACAAATAATTGAGACCATCCTGTGCTTTTCACCACTTCACTTCTCTACATGAGTTCCACAATCACCTAGAGTTTAGTTTCTTTATCACAGGAACAATTTTAGACATCAGATTTTACAGAGTAGAAAGAAGTAGGTGATCTTATATTTTAATATCCTGGGCACCAACTGGTCAATCATGATACCGAGCAAATCTTACTTTGTTTTCTCTGAATTACTAAGGATGAAACTTCTTGGTCAAGAATCGTTAGTAAATTGCTTGTGAGATTTTCAAATTCCTGTAATAAGAGCTAATAGTTTCTATCCTTAGTTCCTAAAGCTGTACATGTAAATTAGACTAGCTGATTGTCATCATTTGTTTTCAAAATATTTGGGAAGAGAAAGTGGGTTAATTCTCTTCTTTAATTATAGCTGCCACTTCGTTTCTGGCTCCATTGAGAAGACTGGAACCATCCATAGCCTTATAGAATATATTTTCTGACTTCACAATAAAGAAGAGGAACTTGATACTCATTCTTTGTCTACTGTAAGTGTAAGCTTGAACTAAAAACATATTAGTTTTATTTCCATCTTTGATAGTACAATTTACGAGTTCTCCCTATAATATATGTATAATGCTCAAGTGATAAGTACTGGACCAAATCATTAGCAAAAATATGGTGATGTCTATTTAGTGAGAACTAGCAACTCTGAAATTCTTTTCTCTGGCAAACTTCATAAAATATTTAGTGTCCCCAACTATGATGCAACATCCTCTATAGAACAGTTCTATACACCACTACTGTTGATGCAAATGAGTGACAATTTTGACAAAGAACTATAAGACATATTCCCAACAAAGGTAAAGAATATAAATAAACAAATAAATAGATGCATAAAGAATGAATAAATGAATAAATATATAGTGTCCAAAAGGCATCTTAAGTGCTCTGAGAACCCAGAGAGGCCACTAGGGTCAGAAACAAGGATGAAGGAAGAGCACTCTTTAGGACCATTCCTAAAAAAAATTCTGGCTTCCCAGTTTAAATAGATCAATCTCTGCTGTTTCTTGAGTTAGCACTACTGAGTAGAGCAAAGAGAAGTACTTGGAAGTTAAATCCGCTCTATCACAGATTCCTGTATAACCCTAAGAATACTTTTTATTTTTTTGGAGATTTTTTATATTATACACTATGAGCTCTTTATGTTCTGTAGTGAAGCCGTGCCCTGGCTCTACTGGCGCGAGACAGGACATATAGAAGATATTACTGGTGCCGCTCTAGCAAATAGATGATCAGCGGGAAGATATTGATCGTGATCGTGATCGTGACCACTGTGAGACATACAATTACAAAGGTGTTCATAATTGGTTCTTGGCAATACAGTATTCAGTACCTATCCGTCCAGCAGTGCCCTATTTCCACCACCAATGTGCGCCACCCCTCCTGCCCCCCCAGCCTGCCTCAATAGCAGGTACCATGAAATACTTTTTTAAAAACACCTTTTTTCCTCTAGATGGACCGGGTCTCCTGTATGCATCATTTTCCTAACTGCTAATTTCAAAATTCTAGAGGTCTATGGATAAGGACTAGCAAAAAAGAATAACTTTTATCTTTCAGTCATATATCTATAGAGTGTTGTATGACTCACCACCAGAATATCCCTGTAGATGTGTTCATTCCCATACAGAAATATTTTTTCAGGATCTTTCTTTTGTCCTTTCTCAACATAAGGATGCCTGTCATCAAAATAAGAATAGGGAAAATAATACATTATCTAGAAATTATCTAGTCAATCCTTATTTACTTATTTTATAGACAAGGCAAAAATCAAGTTTCATATTGGACTTACAGAGGCCAAAACTCAAGTTAGGGTTGGGTTACAGTTAGAGTTATTGGACTTACAAGGCAAAGTCAAGTTCCATAATGAACTTAAACAGTGTGAAAGTGGTAAAAGCCTGTTTGGAGAGACAATGTCATATTTTCTTTCATTTAGAATCTTTCATTTCATTTAGAATCACTCATGCAGAAGATTGGTAGAGCCATATTCCCACCCTTGACTTGAGATTACTGACTGAGGGAGGGGCAAGGAGAATAGGCAAGTCTGAGTCAGCTTTATTAGTCATAAACATTGCCCCAATTGATAATCCAAAGAGGGAGGAAATGTATACTATACCTGTTACTACAAGCGGTGGCTTGGTCTTAAGGACCTGATGATGCACCGGTGTGCAGAGGGAAACTGGGCTTTATTCTGTGAGAAGGAAGGTCATGTGTTTTCTTATCTTCCTTATTTTAAAGAAGAAACAGAAATGAGGAAAATAAGACTGAGTTAACCAGCGAAATCTGGCTGCAAAATGACAAAAGTATACTGTTATGAAAGGGTATGCTACTGCACAGCAACCGTAGCTGAACTCCAACAGCTATTGAATCCCTAACATTTGCCAAAAGTTGAAGGAGAAAGCCCTGACTATCATGTCCTACGTAACAGTCCTAGAAATCTCTACAGAATTGCAGAGGGAATTTTAGAATCTAAGTGTTAAGGCACTATTAAGGGATGAACTTCACCGTTAAATTTGAAGTAACTGACCCACTGAGAAACAAATAGTAAATGTCTGGCACAAACAAGAGTGTCACTAACATTGCTGAAATTTCAATCTATTTCTCCAAATTCTGTGTTCTCTCACTTGGTCCTAAAGCTCCTTGACCCCTAAAACCATCTTACCTTTCCTGTCACAGATAATTTTCAGGAAATAGCTAAAAATTAGAGAGAACCTCTTAAGAGAAGCGAAGAATTTCAAGATATCAACTACAAACCACTTAATGCTATGAGAACTTCCGTGTTCCTAACACATAACCTTGTAAAAATTTATAGGTGGCACTCTTGGGGCAGTTCATGATGCACCTGAGAATCAATTCATTGATTCTTGGTCAACTCAATTTAATGAGTAAGAACAAAGATGCTGCTCTTCTCACGCTGTGCTGTGCCACCTGGTTTTTGAGCCTTGGAACTTACAAAATTTTAGTTAACTTTTCATGTTGTTGCTATCACAGCTTGACTAAGGTCATATTGTAGGATATAGAGAGAGGAAAGAAGGAAAATCACATCTATTGATGAACTTATGTACTTTCCATGTGACCTCATATTTTGTCAATTCTTATATGGCATTGTATCTTCCTATTTATAGGTAAGCAAACTGCAACACATGGAGTTAAAGTGAGCCTAAGAGTATAAAACTAGTAAGTTATTTAAAGAGCAATATATTAACTCCAGTATTTTCATTCAAATACTTTGGCTTTTTTTTGTTAACATGTCTACATGGCTACAAGTAGAAGAGTTGAAATAGTATGAGAACAAAGAAATAGTACTAGAAACTTAAGATGAGACCTTTGGGCTTCATTAGAGTTATGAATGTTTTGAAAGAAAATGGGAGGAGTTCTACAGCTTTTATTTTAAATTATTGGAATGCCACCATCATAGTCAGGAAAATGTTGATGCCCATTTTGCAATGTTCAATGTTCAGTACTGATAAATATCATGGCATATAGAACAAACAATTTTGTAATGTTTTAATGTATACTTTGTGTATGTCTTTAGTGACCATGTCCTGGTACTCAATTTGCATAAAGGCACGTAAATACACTTAGTAAATAAGTGTATTACTAACTTAAGCTTACTTAGTAATACTCTACCTAGACCCAAATTATATTCCTTCGGCCCATTGAGCCTTGGTTTTCCATTTGTATCACTGTCTGTCTTATCACTGTCTTCCATTTATCATCGATTTGCTCGAGCGGGCCCCAGTAACATCTCCATATGTCCTGTCTCATGCTAGTAGGAGCCCAGAGGCACTCTGCTTGCTCCAGAACATAAAGAGCCTCAATCCATTCGGGATGAGGGTCTATAATTGTTACTGGTATTTGGCATCTATATCAAATACAACGCGGGTAAGCTTGCCAGGCTCTGCCGTGCAGGTAGCATACTCTTGTAGGCATCTCTAAGTCCAGCATTTATTGATCAGGAACGTAGCGGCCGCTTAGCGGTCAGAGCCAGGCTAGAGGCTGGTCTAGTTGGGTGGAGGTCTGTCGAGAGAGAGAGTATGGATGTAGGGAAAATGGAGGCACTCATGGGGGAATTCACCTGGCATGTTGCGAGCTCTGCTGGGATGGTAGGCCAGGGCTAGAGCCCACCATCCTCCCGGGAGCCTCATGAGTGGCTGGTCAGAGGAGGAGCCAGTAGCAGCTCTGCCCCATGTCTGCAAGTCTCTGGTTTTCCAGAGAACCAACAAAAATTAGATTAAGCTTTTTTGCTGTTCAGTCTCTTCAACTTGAATGTTTCTTAATTTCTTTCATTAGTCATATTTATTCCTGATCTTTAACACGCCTTACTATGGACTTATCTATTGTTTCATTTCGTAAAGAATTTGGAGATATCCTCAACAGAAATTCACTTGATCTAACACTATTCTGCATATACTTCCATATAACAGAATAATTTATTGGTTTATACTTCAATATAATTTCTTCATATATGGCTTCTAGAAATATTAGTTCCTCTTTTCTATATGGTTTATAAACCTTGCCAGAGGAGGAAGGGATTTTCCTATGGGCACTTTGCTAGGAGGGAACCACTTCATGCTGATAACAACATACAGACTAATAAGTTTAACTAACCAATACTTCTTTTTAAAATCACATCTCAGTAAAATATTTTACTTGCTTTTTAACAGGATATTTTAGAGACAGTTCCTTCACCTAGTAGCCATTTTCACATTCATGAAAGACAGTGTTAGAGAGCCATGGGGAGATGCAAAACACAGCATTTATTTATTTCTAAATAAGCCCCTTCTGGGCTTATTTAGAAAAAACTGCACCCTTTAGGAGATGCTGGCTCATATCACGCCACAAGAACAAGTGCTGGAAAACAACAAGATTAAAGCAAGAGAACAAAGACAATTATACATTTAGTCTGTTTGTCCCAGTAAAATAACACAGAGTTGCCGATTGTTGGATGAGTCCTTAAACTAGAATATGCTTAAAGGGAAGATGAGAGAGAAAAAAATATTGATATGAGATGGGTCCAAGGGGCAGATTGGCTGGTAGTCACATACAGTGCTAGAATGGAAGAATACATTTTCTGTCTTAGATTCTAAATCATTGTCACTAGATTATAGGCCCAACTCTGTAACTCATTGACCACATATTTTTTTGAAAATTATTACAACCTCATGAAGCCTCCCCCGCCTATTTTGGAAGAGTATTAGGATGGAGGGTCTGAGACACAAGCATCCAGCCAAGGAACTATGCCTTTTTACAAAACTTGACCGAAAATTGATAGTGGCATAGTTATAACTGAAATCAGTAATAAAGCATTATTCTTGGGGCCAGAGCGATGGCACAGAATGTAGGGGCGTTTGCCTTACGGCCAAACAGATTCTATTCCTGGCATCCCCTATGGCTCCACCGAGCACTGCCAGGAGTAATTGGTGAAGAGCCAGGGTAGCCCTGAGCATCGCCGGGTGTGAGACCCAAAAAAAACATTATTCTTTCTTAGGGTTGAGGGAGGTTGTGTTGATTAAAAAAAATTCTCCAGCAAGTAGTATTTTATCTATATGTTAAATGGATTAAAACATGTTCAGAAAATTATGATGTTCACTGACTGAAAAATCTTCTGAAAACCACTCTCCCAAAAAAATTAGTTGTCCTTGATTTGTCCAACTCTACTATCAAAACACTGTACACACTTCAGCTATGTGTTCATCTGTCCAAGAAAAAAATTATGGAAAAAATAGTGACTCTTACTTTGAATTTGCAGGCGAATTTTGAAAGTTATTTTCCCAGATATATGGAGAGCAATCAATTAAGTATCAATGTATACACAAATGAAGGAAAACCTTTAGCCCAAGGTCCACCCAAGATTCTTAACTTACGTTAGCTCCAAGAAAGAAACAGTAATGAACCTCAACTTTAAGTTCACAATCTACTTCTCTATGCTACCTCATATAACAGGAGTCTATCAAGAAAAGGTCTCCAAGAACAATTGCAAGACTTGGCCATTTCCTTTGCAAGGAAGGTGGTGTTCATCTACTCAGCTCCACCCCTGATTGCTGTTCATTGGTTGCCCTTGGGCTACCTCTAAGAGGAAACTGGAAGGTTGATGCAATCTATCAAATACTCAGATACCTCAGTATTGAAGAAGTTAGGTGTATCACCTTGACCAGAGCCAGAGGTTTTCTGCATGCGTTTTACCACAATCCAAGTGATATGGAAAATATAAATGGCAGCAATTATTCATTTTTGGGCTCAATTATTCTATGAACTACAACTAAACTATTGAATAAGGGTTGCTGGGAAACTATGTACTGATTGCAAAGCTCAATTCTTGGCATGAGAGGGGAACAACAAATATACAACAGAATGACAAAGTGAATTTAATGTAAATATAATATGAACTAACAGCCACATCAAATGTTTGAGAAAACAGGTGAAAGTGTCAGATATATTTTGCCCCAATCATCAAAATATTATTTTAGTTAATATTTTTATTATACCACTGTGACAAATTTTTATTATACCACTGTGACACAATTACAAATTTGTTCATGTTTTGGAGGCATCAAAATATTATTTTAATATCTAGTAAATATAAATATGTGTTAAATTAATTTTTACTCTCGCCAAATGCTTTGCATAGTTAAAATTGCATTACATTGCTACGTAGATAATTAAATTTCCATTGATTTTGAGTGTCATACTGCTAGTAGTTACCTCAATGAAGAGTAGATATGTGAGATTCATTACTACTCTTAGGAATCTGTAGGCTGCTATAGGAGCTAAGCACACAGATTAATGTGAAAGAGAAGAAGTGGAGATTCTTGTATGGAAAACAGCACTGCTCCAGAGGTCTTTTCTCAATTATGATTCTCTGATATAATATGAATAAGATTATGTTTTAAAAATTTATTTGTGTCATAGTTAAATACACAGTTTAAAGTTTCTCATAGAGGCAGGGAGTAGGCTGGGATACATTGAGTGGTGGAAATGGGGCACTAGGTGGAAGGATGGAGTGCTGGTAATACTGTATTACCAAGAACCAATTATGAACACCTTTGTAATTATATATTTTCACGGTGGTATAATAAAAAATTTAAAAAAAAGTTTCTCATAGTTGGAGTTCAGGCATATCATGCTCCAACGCCCAATCCACTTACCAGTGGAGATTTTCCAATTTTCCACCACCAATCCCCCCAGTCTTCTTCCATACCCCCTCAGCCTCTATAGCGGGGCAGTTTCCTTTTCTCTCTCTCTCTTTCTCTTTATCTTTTCGCTTTCTCTCTCTCCCTCTTCTTCTTTTTAGACTTGACTTGTTTGCAATACAGACACTGAAGGGTCATCAGATATATCACTTTACCTACTATAATACGCAGTTCTAGTCCAGCATTACCATTTCCAACTATGATTGTCAAACTGGTCCCCTCACTATCTTACCTACCCTCTGCTCCCCACACACTTGTGGTAGATTCAAAGCGATCAAATAGTTCTCCTGGATCCCGTTTTCCCTGACCTTGGATATTAGTCTCATACTTTATTTTATATCCTACAAAATTAATGTAGTCATTCTATATCTGTCCTTCTCCTTCTAATTCATTTTACTCAGCATGATACTCTCCATGTCTATCCATTTAAAGACTAATTTCATTACTTGACTTTTTCCTAAGAGAAGCATAGTAATGCCGGTAAGTAGATGTACCGTCATTTCTTTATCCATCTATCTTTTCTCAGACACTTGGATTGTTTCTAGACTCTAGTTATTATGAATAGTGCTGCAATGAACATAGAGGTGCAGATGGAGTTTCTGCTGTATTTTTTGGACCCCAGTATATTCCAAAATTGGTATTTCTGGGTTAAATGAGACTCAAGCTCTAGTTTTCTGAGGAATGTCCCATACAGTTTTCCCAAGACTGGACCAGGTAGCATTCCACCAGCAATGAGAGAAAGTTCCTTTCTCCCTGCATCTGTTCAACACTGATTTGTATTTTAACAAGTGCTCTATGAGAGGGGAGAGAGAGAAAGAGAAGGAATGTACTTGCCATATAGGCATATTGGGGGGGGATGATGGTAGGGAAACTGGGACTATTGGTGTTGGTAAATGTGTACTGGTGGAGGGATGGGTCATGGACCACTGTCTGATGAAACCCAATCAGAGCAATGTAATAATGGTCAATCTCACAGTGATTAAATAATACATCTGAAAAAGTGCTCCTATATCACTAATGATCAAGGAGATTCAAATCAAACAAGATATTGTCTCAGACACATAGAGACTTGCACACGCATCCATAATCTTGAAAAAGTACTCTCTCCCTAGGAGCCACCATACTTCATGTGTGCAATGAGACTGGGTTAGTTTAATTCAACACATTTAAACTGTATTTTTTCAAACAAGATGACAATCATTTTTATCACTGATTAGAGACCTCGACATCTATTTTTCTTTTTTTTTTTTTTTTTTAACATTTTATTATACCACCGTAGAGATATACAATTACAACGTTGTTCACACTTGGGGGTTTCGGTCACACAGTGTTCCACCAGCCCGCCCTCCACCAGTGCCCCCTCAACCACCACCCATGTCCCCAATTCCCTCCCGCTCCCACATCCTACCTAAATGGCAGGTTCTTTATCTCCTCTCTCTCTCCCTCTCTCCTCCTTCTCCCACACACTACATACACTTAGAAGCCATCATTTGCATTTTTCTCTGCACTTAATGCTCAGTTCTATGTTGGTATCAGACCTTTTTGACATTTATTTCACACATGTTCCCTTCTCTATCTAACCAAACCTCGGCTCCCACTTGCTTGTGGTAATTTCCACTTTTGGTAAGATCACCTGGTATATTTATGTCATGCAAATAAATGCAGTAATTCTATGTCTCTCTCTTTCCTTCTGACTAATTTCACTCAACATGATTCTCTCCATGTCCATCCATTAAACTGTTTTTAATTTTTCATTCACATTATGAGGATGACAGTGATGAGCAAGATACACTAAGGAATCTGCCTTCTTATCATTTGCAGTATGGCGAAAACAACTATTAAACAAATATAAGAAAATTGATATAGGTCCTGTGATAATACAATAGGTATATTAACCAATAACAATGGGTATATTAACAAACAGGTAAATTTTATAACAAATGGGAAGTATAGAAATCTCAAAGAACACATAAAAAGGGAGTAAAATAACCAGATGTGGATCGATCAAGGGAATTCTATATAAATTTCATGAAGTACTTCTTTGAATGAATGTCATGGGCATCCTAACAGGGACTGTATTGAATCTGCAGAAAATGCTCTAGGGAGTGTTACCATTTTTGATAATGTTAATTCTCCCAATCCATGAGCAAGGAATGTGTCTCCATTCCCTCATGTCCACTAGATCATGGGAGTTTTCAAGTGTTTCCTAAATTTCAAGATAAGACTATAAATAAAAACCAGTAACACCAAGCAAGTGAGTAATTAGTAAGAAGATATTTCTAACAGAAAATATAAAATTTTAAAAGCTCAAAAAGGAAGAAGACTGTATCATACTAATGAAGTAAGGGAGGATGAATAATGTGGTTTGGAGTTGAGTGGGCAAAGGAAAAATCTCTAAAAGAAAAGCAGTACAGATAAGATGATGGCCAAAATAATAGTGATTATGTAGAATTTATCCAATGAGACATGAGATACTGGTGAGATACATGTGATCAGTGGCCTTCTGTATGACAAAGAACTTTTTAGTCTAATCCAAGAAAATAATGGTAAATTCTCAGGGGTCCAGAGAGGTAGAACAGTTGGCAAATATCGCGTGACTTGGACAAAACTGACCAGGTGTTCGGTCCCTGGTACTGCATATAATCCCCACTCATTGTCCTGAGCACAGAGCCAGGATTAAGTCTAGAACACAGCATCTGTGGCCCAAAAATTAAAAAAGAAAAAAGAATTCTTATCATTTGAGAGAGAAAATTTATACAAGAAACAATTTTAAAAATAAGCATTAAGGGAAAGTAGGCCAGTTGTCAAGAAAAGCACATTCCAGGAAGAGCGAAAATGAATAAAAGTACACAAGTAAGAAGAATACAGTAAGTTTGTATGAATAAAAATACTACTGCTGGGGCTGAAGAGATAGCACGGCAGGTAAGGTGTTTGCCTTGCATACAGTCGACCTATATTCGATCCCCAGCATCCCATATGGTTCCCGAGCACCTCCAGGAGTAATTCCTGAGTGAAGAGCTAGGAGTAACACCTGAGCATTGCCAGGTGTGACCCAAAAAAAAAAAAAAAACTACTGCTGCAACAAAATAAACATAACTTTAAAATATTTCTTTTTAGCAAATGCTGGAGCAATGTATGACTGAAACCCAATCATGAAACTTTTTAATGGGTGCATCTCACGGTGGTATAATATTTTTTAAATAAGATAATAAAATATTTATTTTTATCTATAAATATACCAAAATAATCAATTATCTAAAATCCTATGCGACTGCATGCCACAGAAGTGCCTGCCCAGTGTATTATTACTCTAGTCCCTAGCCCAATATTCTTATTTTCTAAGAATATACTTGAAAGATGTAACAGAAAGTTATAAGCATGAAGTTCTAGAGCAGTGTTTGTAACTGGAAGGAACGTAAAAGTGAATATAAATGAGAGATTTTATGAGTGGGTTGGTTTCTATCCTTTTTTGTTTTGTATTTTGGCGCACTTGAAAGGGATAAGGATGATATGCACATATTTGACATTATATAGAGAAAATGGCTGCCCTCATGCAGCATGAGGGGCAGCCATTTTCAACATCCAGACTCCACAGCTCATCAGAGCTCCACCCAAGAGAAAATCAATCTCAAATGCTTCTGCCGTCAGAGTCCCCCCTACAGCGAAGCTCTATTTCAAGCCCAGGTATACCTGATCCAGAGACTCAGATACATTGGGAAAAGCTGCTACCAGCTCTCCCTGTGCTCAGATGATCATGAGGTGTCTGGGAGAAAGGTGGATTCTAGCCTTGGCCCTCCATTCCAATAGAGCCTTGCAAAAAACCAGAGGAACCCCACACCATGAGGGCCACCATTTTCAACGTCTGGACTCCATAGCTCATCAGAGCTCCACCCAAGAAAAAATGCCGGTCTCTCCTCTTTGCTGGTTCATCAGTAAATACACGAACTGAGTGCCTACTACTGAGAATATACCACCCACACAGCAGAGCCTGGCAAGCTACCCATGTTGTGTTTAATATGTCAAAAAACCAGTAAAATTATAGACCTCCTTTTCATGACCTGAAGCGAATGGTTTGAAGCTCTTCGTGTTCCTGCAGCAAGCAGATGCCCGTGTGCTACACTAGCACTCAACAGGTATGTATGAAGATGTTTACTGGTGCCCGCTGAGCAAATTGATGAACAACAGGAAGACAAGTGATACAAATGATACAAATATTCAAAGTTAGAAAAGAACTATTAAAGGACTCACAGATTATTACCTTCTGTATTCAATATAAAGGTCCCCTCCGTCCATCTTCCTGGATGTTTCGAAAAGTATATGTGTTTATTTAGTCTTTTTTTCACATAAGATTATTTCATCTTGGGACCAAAGGGAATGGTACAGCAGGCACTTGCACATGACTAATCGGGACTCAATTCCCTGTACTTATATGGTCCCCTGAGCCAGGCTACGTATATTTGATGAGTATTATAGTAAGTTCTGAGTACCACCCGGGTGCCAGTCCCTAAAAAAGATTGTTACAGCTCTACCATAGTTTATGAAGGCTAAAATAGAAGAGGGATGCATTAATCTGCTGTAAAACCCTAAAAAGCAAAATCGCTTTGTCTTCCAGTTTCCATTTACTAACTAGAAATTTGGATCATAGACGTAATAATTTGTTCTCATCTCTATTATAAGATCACTAGGACCCAAACACTCTCACAACCTTGTTATGCATATGAGAATGCTGAGGCTGAATAAAATAAAAAGAATGAAAAATCGTATTTTTTAAAAGAACCAGTTCCTCCACTTCACAAAGGTACATAGGCACAATGAAAGTCAATAAAATATACAATAAGATGATAATATACCTACGATATAAAGAACAGTTAGTGGGAAATAGTCTAAAAGGGAGGGTTTTCCCAGAGTAGATTCCCAGGTCAAGTGAAACATATATCAGGAAGGTCTTGTCAAAGGTGGAAATTATCACAAACGTGTGGGGAGTCAGGAGGTTAGGTAAGACACAAAAATGGAACAGGAGTGCTAATAATTGTCGAGGGTACTAGTGCCAACCTAGAACTGAGCATTAAATAGAGCAAAAGGATACACATGACAACCTCTTAATGTATGTTCTGTAATCCATAGTCTGGAAGGGAAGGAAAAGAGAAAGAGAGAGAAAGGGAAAGAAATAAAGAAACCTGCCATGGAGGTGGGCTGGGGGAAGGGGGAGGGAACCGGGGATGTTGGTGGTGGGAGATGGGCACTGGTGGAGGGGACGGGTGCTGGAACACTGTATGACCAAAACCCAAACATGAACTTTTTAATTGTATATCTTTTTATTTGTATATCTCACGGGTGGTATAATAAAATACCTAAAAAAATAAAAAAAAAAAAATAATAAAATAAAAATAAAAAATAAAAAAATAAATAAAAAGGGAGGGTTTTTTAAAGTTGTACCCATTTGTGAATATTATGCTTCGTCCACTTGACAATCCAACTTACTCAACTGAGTTGTATTCACCTCGTGTTCACTTTTAACCTTTTAACCATAGTAAACTCATTTTCACCTTTTAGGTACTAGTTTAAGACTCTCCAGAGAATGGCTTCCTACATTAGCCTAAACAGTTCTTCTTATCTCTGCT
>JAJIBD010036234.1:0-10083 GCA_021461705.1 Cryptotis parvus
GGATGTCACTCAGGCCCTGACAGGCATCCACGGTGATGATGCTGTAGGAGTACAGGCACTCTCCTCCCTGAGGGGGCTCCCAGCACTCAAAGATGCCGGCCATGGTGAGGGGGCGCCAGCTGTCCCACACCTTCTCCCAGTCCTCACGCTCTTCTGCAGCACCGACAGGGCCTGACTGGAGGCAGGAAAGCAGGTAGGTGAGATTCCCAGCAGTCACCTCCACACGGGCTGGGTCCTACTCTACACTCAAGACCCTGAAGCCTAGAACCTACTGGGCCTCAGCTTTTTTTTGTTTTATTTATTTTTTCTTCAAATTTCATTACACCACTTTTTAGACATACAACCGCAAGATGCTCATGTAGAGTTTTGGTTCTGCAGTGTTCCAACACCCCCTCCCTCCACCCAAACCCATCTCCCATCACCAATGTCCCCACCTCCCTCCCCCCCCCACACCTCAACTACTTGGCGGGTTCTGTCTTTTCTCTCCTCTCTCTCTCTCCCTCCCGCCTACCTTTCCTACACATCGTAGAATGCAGTACATTAAAGGACATAACTGTTTCCACTAGTTTGATGGACCGCGCAGCCGCACAAAACTTAGCAGCCTCATGGTCAGCGTCCAGACAGCGAATATGGCGGCTAATGTGGTGGGTGAGTCTCATCCGGCTGCTTCCGGGACCCCCAGAGGTGATGGGCCCACTCCCAAAACCCATCTGTCCACCTGGGGGCCCCATGGTCAGCTGAGCCTGGGGAGAGCGGAGTTCCAGCTTCCCCAGCTGAGTCTGAGGCCCCCGCATGCTATAGCTGGTGGCCCCAGGGCAGCTCCTGGGCGGGGCCACCGGGCTCCAGACAAAATGGAGGGGGAAGGGCCGACCCCGCCCCATCTCCCGGTGATTGGGCCCCAGCTCTTTTGTCTTTGGGCCACACCCGGCTAAGAACTCACTCCCTGGCTCTGCGCTCAGAGACCACTCCTGGTGGGGCTCAGGGGAGCCCATGAGATGCCGGGGACTGAGCCTGGGTCAGTTACATGGGCCCCCACCCACATACAGCACCTGCCTGACATACAGCAGACTTGGGTTCGACCCTCAGCACCACAGAGCAAGGCAAAGGCCCTGAGCACTGCTGGGCGTGGCCCAAACACCCTCAACCCCTCCAAAATGAGTTTTATCTCAATAAAGCTGTCATTAAACTCTATGAGGGAAGCTCAAGACGCCTTTGGCATATTCCTCCTTGGCAGTACCTTTTCTGTCTTGACCTGGGGAAGTAGATGAAGTAGGGCTGCCTCTGACTGGACAGCTGACTTCGCTGCCACTCGTAGAAGCCGTCTGCTAACACCACACAGCGCCTTCCCTTTCCCCAGAGGCACCTGGGGGACGTGAGCAAGACCTGGTGTTAGCGACATCACATTTCTCTTCCGTGTTCCTGCTTTTCTGGGTCACACCCACGATGTCAGGGGTTACTCCTGGCTCTGCCCTCAGGAATGACTCCTGGCGGTGCTAAGGGGACCATGGGATGGGTTTGATCCCCGGCATCCCATATGGTTCCCCAAGCACCGCCAGGAGTCATTCCTGAGCGAAGAGCCAGGAGTAACCCCTGAGCATCGCCGGTGTGACCCAAAAAAAAAAAAAAACCCAACAACTATGAACACCTTTGGGAAGAGAATCTTATTTCTCACAATACACAATATTCACTAACAGCTCTGCTAGGAGAAAGAAAGAGTGTTTGCGGGCCGGAGCGATAGCCCAGCGGGTAGAGGCGTTTGCCTTGCACGCGCGCCGGCTCATGCCGGCCCGGGTTCAATCCCGGCATCCCATATGGTCCCCGAGCACCGCCAGGAGTAATTCCTGAGTGCAGACCCAGGAGAAACCCCTGAGCATTGCCGGGTGTGACCCAAAAAAGGAAAAAAAAAAGAGTGTTTGCGTCTTCCCTGGCCCAGCTCCTACCTTGAATGATTTCTTCTCCATTATGGTATCACTGCGACAATTGGTCATGTTGAACTGCAGCTTGGAAGGATCGTCCTCTCTGAACCATGATGGAACCAAACCCCACCGCATGGGGGCAATGACACGCTCTGATGAGTCTGCACCCTGCCACGGGAAAAGGGGTAACATCGCAAGAGATCATAATGAAAAGGAGGGCCAGAGCCATAGCACAGAGGGTAGCGTACTGGCCTGGTATGCGAGGCCAACCCGGGTTCGATCCCGGCATCCCCTATGGTTCCTAGAGCACTGCCAGGAGTAATTTCTGAGCACAGAGCCAGGAGTAACTCCCTGAGCATCACCGGTATGAACCATTAAAGAAAAAAAAAGTTATTAAAATTATGTTTACAAGATTACTCATAGTTGGGATTTTTTTTTCCTTTTTGTGTCACACTTGGCAATGCTAAGGGGTTACTCCTGGCTCTGCACTCAGGAATTACTCCCCAGTGATGCTCAGTAGACCATATAGGATGCTGGGGATCAAACCTGGAGACAGTTGCAAGACAAATGCCCTCCCGCTGGACTATCGCCTGACCCCAAGTTGGCCTTAGACATACTATGGCGCAGCACTGATCCTACCATCGGGCGTCTACTGCCCTCCACTGGGGTTCCCAGTGGGGTCCCCCTCTCAGTTTCTGAATCAACTACTTATTAGTTGTTTTGCTTTTTGGGTCACGCCCGGCAACGCTCAGGGGTACTCCTGGCTCTTCACTCAGGAACTACTCCTGGCGGTGCTCGGGGGACCATATGGGATGCCGAGGATCGAACCTGGGTCGGCTGGGTTCGCAAGGCAAACGCCCCTATCCACTGGACTGTCGCCCCGGCCTCCAAGTTTTTTGCTTTTTTTGGGTCACACCCAGCGATGCTCAGGCTCTTTGCTCAAGAATTACTCCTGGCGCCCAGAATTACCCTGGTGGTGCTTGGGGAACCATATGGGATGCCAAGGAGAGAACCCAGGTCGGTCACGTGCAAGGCAAAAAGCCCTCCCCGCTGTTCTATCCCTCTGGCCCCCTGAATCAACTACTTAATACTTTTTGTTTTGGGGCCACACCTGGCAGGGATGACACCTAGTGGGCTTGGAGGACCATATGGGGTGCTAGGGATTGAACCTGGGTTGGCCACATGCAAGGCAAAAACTCTACCTGCTGCGTTATTGCTCTGGCCCCTTGATAGGCAGTTTTAAGTTTGGTTGTTGAAGTTTGGCTCTCTTGTTTTCAGTGTTGTTGACTCTGTGGTTTGGATATTTAGCTACTGTACTGGGATGCCTGGGAAATTTTCATGACTCTGGTATTAGCTATATTCAATAGGCCTGCAAATCAAACATTTGCAGATAATTATAAAGAAACTTATTATTATGTTGTATTTGGTCCACTACCACCCAGTGGTGCTTACCTCCTATTCCTGGCTCAAAGATCACCCCCTGACAGAGTTTTGGTTTTTTTTTTTTTTTTTGCTTTTTTGGGTCACACCCGGCGATGCTCAGGGGATTACTTCTGGCTCTGCACTCAGGAATTACTCCTGGCAGTGCTCGGGGGGACCATATGGGATGCCGGGATCGAACCTGGGCCGGCACAGGCCGGCCGCGTGCAAGGCAAACGCCCTACCCGCTGGGCTATTGCCTCCGCCGCCCCTGACAGAGTTTTGGGATGCCACATGTGATACCAGGGATTGAAACTGATAAGCGGCATCAGGAAAGCTTTCTACCCACTACACATCTCTTCAGCCCCCTAGAGAAATTTGTTTTATTTTTATTTATTTTTGCTTTTTTTTGGGTCACACCCGGCAACACTCAGGGGTTACTCCTGGCTCTTTGCTCAGGAATTATTCCTGGCGGAGCTTGGAGGACCATGTGGGATGCCGGGGATCGAACCTGGGGCAGCTGTGTACAAGGCAAATGCCCCACTCGCTGTGCTATCGCCTCCGCCCCCTAAAGAAATACGAAGAAAAACATTTTCTGTTCACTTTTTAGGTCATACCCAGCAGTGCTCAGGACTCTTTTCTGGCAGGACATGTGGGACCACACATGGTGCCAGGGATCAAACCCAGATTGGTATGGGCAAGCCAGAGCCCTACCTGCTGTACCCTATCTGCTCTAGCCCTACAAAAAAAATGTTGGTTTTAGGGTCCACCCTGTGCTTTGGCAACCATGTAGTGCTGGGTTGAACCTTCGCTCTTCGCCTACTGAATTAGTTGTTCTTACAGGAAATAAGTTTCACACAAGTCTTGGAGGTAACACTTTCATCAACTCAACATAAAAATTGTTTAAGGTTTTATTTTGGGGCACACCCGGCAATATTCAGGAATTACTCCTTGCAGTGCTTGGGGGGGGGGGGGGAACAGGAACCATATGGGGTGCCAGGGATGGAACCTGGGCTAGCCACATGAAAGACATAAGCTGTACTATGGGGTCCCGCCTCTTTTAGGTTTGTGTTTTTTTTTCCTCTTTTAGGGTGATACCCAGCGATGCTCAGGGGTTACTCCTGGCTCTGCACTCAGGAATTACTCCTGGTGGTGCTCAGTGAACCATATGGGATGCTGGGGATTGAACCCGGGTTGGCCACATACAGGCAAAAGCCTGCACTGGGCTACTGAAAACCTGAATGTGAAGCTGCCCCTACTGGAGAGACAAGAAGACAGTGGTCGGTCAAGCAGCAGAAATAATGAACAAGAGGCTCAGTATTAGTCATCTCCTCCTCTACCCATTTGGGCTCATAGCGAGAACAGCTGGTAGCACTGGGGGTGGAGAGAGGAAGGAATCAGTGGTTTCAAATGCAAATGCAGCCCAATACAGCACGTGCTGGCAGCTGAGAAGACAGGGTTAACAACTGCCCAACTGCGGAAAGGGTTCTAATTTAGTTGCTTTAGTCAATTTAAAGTTTAAAAAAGAAGAACTCCAACTAAACGTCAGGAAGCCCTAGCCATCACAACAGAATGTGTCGTGTCCTGAGCCTGCCAGGAGTGATCCCTGAGCTCAGAGCCAGGAGTAAGGCCTGGGGACAGCCAGGTCCGGCCCCAAAAGGAAGTAAAGCCGTGGAGTCAAATACATCAGTGAATTCATAGCAGAGAGAAAGGCGGCATTTTCCAAGGCTCTTCAGTCTCGATTCCCGGCTCTAAGAAACCCACTAGAGTGGGGCAGTGGGCTGGGCCTCGCCTCAGCTTCTGGGTAGCACAGAAGATTGTGTCTCCACACTTATGTTAAGGGACTTCCCTTCTATTTATTCCATAATTCTAAAGAAGTGGTATAAAGAGAAAGCAAAACTGAATGAAGCTCAAACACTTTTTCAGGGAAGGGGGCACACGTGACAACGCTCAGGGGTTACCCCTGGATCTATGCACTCAGGAATCGCTCCTGGCGGTGCTCAGGGGACCATGTGGGATTCCGGGATCAAACCCAGGTGATCCTCATGCAATGCAAGTGAACTCAGTGTATTATCGCTACAGCACATGCTCTACAAGCAAGAGCCCTGGGCTTCCTCCCCAGCACCTCATGGTCCCTCAAGCGTTGCCAGGAGTGGCCGAAAAACCAAAGGAAACAAGACATTCAAATCTGAGGCTGAGGGGCTGGAGTGAGAGCACGGCGGAGGGCGTCTGCCTTGACCTGGGTCTGGCCCAAGGCATCCCAATGGTCCCCTGAGCTCCGCCAGGAGTAATTCCTAAATGCAAAACCAGAAGTAACCCCTGAGCACTGATGTGTGTGACCCCAAAATGACAAACACACACACATATATGTACATATATATATGTGTATACACACACCCACACACCCAGCTGCCCAGTACGTCCCAGACGGCTCCTAGGAGACAGTGAGACCGTCAAGTGAGGTATCAGGAAGGCCCAAAGCAGCACTAAAGACAGAGTCATCTTCTGGGAGGCTGGAGAGACTAAGCGGGAAGGCGGTTTGCACTCTAGCAACCTGGGTTTGACCCCTGAACTCCTCCCTATGGGCCCTCGGAGGCCAGCCAGGAGAGATCCCTGGGCACAGGGCCAGAAGTAAGCCCGGAGCACCACTGGACTGACTGCTGGGAGCGCCACAGCCCCCACCCCCAAGAAAAGGATAACCTGAGCACGACCGGGCGTGGCCCCTTGGCTGGGCGCGCACGCGGGAGAGCCCGTTACCTTCTCCAGGTGCAGGCGGGACAGCAGCACGGGGCTGTGGGACTGGGGGCTCTTGTTGTAGGAGGGCGAGTACTTGTCGGGGTCCCGCCACTCGGGGGAGCCGCCGCCGGCCCTGCCGGTCCCGGTAGGCACAGGCGCGCGCCAGGGCGTCCCTGGGCAGGTGGCAGGACGTGCGCCCGCACATGGTCGCCGGGTCCTGCAAGCACAGCGGGGTCGGGCAGGGCGCCCCGGGGGCTGGGGGCACTCGGCCTGTGCCCCCTTCCGGGCAGAAGCACCCTCGGACACCGGCGAGCAGCCAAGGTGGCACCGCCGCCCCCCGAGCCCGCCTGACCCAGGCCCGGCCCGCTGCCCCCCCGACCCGGTCCCGCCGCCCCCGACCCGGTCCCGCCGCCCCCCCGACCCGGTCCCACTTCCCCCCGACTCGGTCCCCCCCCCGCCCCCGTTCCCCTCCCCACCCGGTCCTGCCGCCCCTAGACCCTGTCCCGCCGCCCCCGACCCGGTCCTGCCGCCGCCCCGACCCGGTCCCGCCGCCCCGACGCGGTCCCGCCGCCCCCCGACCCGGTCCCGCTTCCCCCCGACCCGGTCCCGCTTCCCCCCCGACCCGGTCCCGCTTCCCCCGACCCGGTCCCGCTTCCCCCCGACACGGCCCGCTTCCCCCCCCCGACCCGGTCCCGCTTCCCCGCCCGACCCGGTCCCGCTTCCCCCCCGACACGGCCCCCTCCCCCGACCCGGTCCCGCTTCCCCCCACCCGGTCCGGTCGCTCTTCCGGTCCTCCTCCCCACACCCGTCCCTGCCCCACGCCCGTTTATCTCAGTGCAGCCGCCCAGCGTGTCCCGGACCGCGCCTCGCAGACCCCGGCCTCACCCCGTCAGGCCGCCCGCGTCTCCCCTCACGCCCGCCCGGAGACCCCGCGCGCGCCGCCGCGGCTCCAGGCCCCGCCCCCGAGAGGTCAGCCCCGCCCCCCGGAGCGGGATCCCTGCTTCTTCCCGCGCCGACGCAAGCCCGCCCCCGGAGGTCAGCCCCGCCCCCAGGGGAAGCCGGTGACGGACAGGCCGGGCGCGCGGGGTCCGAGCCCTCTCCGTCGCCGATCTGGACCCTAGTCAAAGCGCCCCGGAAAACTGGTTGCTTCTGGGGCCCTCAGAGTGCCTCGTCGCAGTCACCGATTTCCATGCGGGGCTAACCCTCACCCTCCTCCCAGGGGTCCCTTAGGACCCGCCTCTCCCCACTCCCGCACCCCAGGCGCTGGCAGAGACCCCTGAAGCCCTTCTGCAGTATGGGAGCGGAAATGGGGTGGCGACGTGGGGCTCACTCCAGAGTCCTTGCAGGCTGCTCCTAGTTTGCGGCTGGCGCTGCTTCATGGCCGGCACCCCCATAGGGTCCTCCTAACATACCATGAGGGCTAATTCCTGGATACAGAGCCGGGAGTGACCTTGGAGCACTGCTGAGTGTGGCCCCAATCACGCGCACAAAGGCCCGAAGTACACTCCACTCCAAACCTGATCTCGGGGAACACCTAGGTACTCCCCCAAACCCTCTGGGCCTTCACATAGCCTCCTGAAACAGGTGGGTTGGGAGAACGCCATTAGCCCAACACCTGCAGCTACTGCCCTTTGCCCAAGACCAGGCGCTGTTTCTGGGGGGTCCCCAAGGGGACAGGTGAGAGGGGCCGCCTCCATCTGTGTGGCGGCAATCAATCCAGCCATGAGAGGTGGGACCCTAGGGATGAGTCTGGGAGTGGCAATCACTCAATAAATACATGCCGATTTATTTTTAAGGGTCAGATCGTTGCTTTGTGGGTCAATTCAAGAGGGAAGTAATGAGAATTTTATTCATTGGCATTTTAGCCCTCGCACGTAGGGCAGCAAGTTCTAGGCCAAGCTAAAAATCCCATGTTATGTATATTTATGTATTAAAAAAAAAAGACTGAGGGCTGGATTCAACCCCAGGGGCTGAAGTGAACAACAGCAAAAAGTCCTCCATGATTTATGGTCGTTTTGCGCAGAGGCTTGGGAAGGCGTTTCCACTGGGCTCAGGGAGAAGTGCAGATGGCTTCGCTGGGTGGGAGGCGGCCAGGTGGGCCACGCAGCACGGCTTAGCCCACGGAGGCCAGGATGATGTCCACTGGCAGCTCCTCGGAACTCCTGGCTGTCACCTGCATTGTGACCGTGTCCAAAGCAGCAGCCGGGAGCGCACCAGGATGTCATGGCCGCCCCTGAAAACACCTGGAAGGAAACAGGCAGAGGTGGGAGGCGGAGCGCGCGGAGGCTGTGGAGCCAGACCTGTCCCCCACCTCCCGGTGCTGCAGGGACGGTGAGGCGACCAGGTGAGGACCCTAATGCCCACAGCTCGGACGGGCGCCGCGTCAGCTTCCTCCCAATGGCTGATATAGGAGCACAGCTAAGGGGGCAGCCCCCACCCACACCCAAAACCACAGTGAAGGTGTCTGCCAGCCCCAGGGCCCGGAAGAGGGTGAGGGCAGTCAGCTGTGCGCAGCAGGGCAGTCAAGCCGAACTCCCGCTGCTTATAAATACTCCCGTTCCGTTTGTGTTTGTTTTTGTTTTTTGGGGTCACACCTGGCAATGCTCAGGGGTTATGCCTGGCAGCTCGGGGACCGTATGGGATGCTGGGGATCGAACCCGGGTCTGTGGCATGCAAGGCAAGCGGCTCCGCTGGACTATCGCCCCAGCCCCTCCCGTTTCATTTTGTTCACTTTTTTATTTTTTGTTTTGTGGCCACACCTAGCAGTGCTCAGGGGTTACTAATTCCTGGTAGCAAGGAATCACTCCAGGTGGTGCTTGGGGGCCAGATGGAATGCTGGGATAGGACACGGTGGGCCTGTGCGGCAAATGCCTTCCCTGCTGTCCTGTCGCCTGCTTGGGCGCCTCGTTTAGCTGTTTCCAGTGTGAAACTGCTCTTTACCCCCACCACCGCCTTTTGGTTTCTGTTTTTGGGCCGCACTTGGCCATGCTCAGGGTTTACTCCTGGCTCTACACTCAGGAATCACTCCTGGCAATACCCGAAGGACCATATGGGATGTCTGGAATTGAACCTTGGTTGGCCACATGCAAGGCAAACACTCTATCTGTTGTACTATCGCTCCTGCCCCATGCTACATTTTTTATGTGTATGTATGTGTGTGTGTGTGTGTTGCGCGTGCATGTGTGTATGTATGTAATTTATTTTTGGGTCATATCCAGCAACGCTCAGTTACTTCTGGCTCTGCACTCAGGAATTACTCCTGGCAGTGCTCGGGGACCATATGGGATGCCGGGATCAAACCTGGGTCGGCCGCGTGCAAAGGCAAACGCCCCACCGCTGGACTATTGCTCAATGCCCCACCTTCCATTTTTTTAATAAAAAGTAATTCTCTTTGAGAAAAACATTCAGATACAGAACCATTTACATACAAAATGCTCCATCTGGGGGCCAGAGCAATAGCACAGCAGGCAGGGCGTTTGCTTTGTATGTAGTCGACCCGGGTTGAATCCCGGCATCCCCATATGGGCCCCCAAGCAGTTCAGGGTAATTCCTGAGTGCAGAGTCACGAGTGACTCCCCACCCCCAAAAAAAAAGTCAATAAAATGCTCTGTCTGGAATTTGTCTTATTTAGAAGATTAAAAAATTTTTGGTGTTGGAGATGAAGCTTGGCATGTGCCCTGCCACAGAGCTATGTACCAGGTGTGGGATCTGCTTTAACGTAATGGGCAGGAATGGGGCACAGAGCTATGTACCAGGTGTGGGATCTGCTTTAACGTAATGGGCAGGAATGGGTAGGGCACTTTCCTTTAAGTTTTGGGTCTGGGGCCATAGCTAGTGGGGCTCGGGGTTTACTCTTTTATTTTATTTTATTTTTTTTTTTTTGCTTTTTGGGTCACACCCGGCGATGCTCAGGGGTTCCTCCTGGCTCTGCACTCAGGAATCACTCTTGGCGGTGCTCGGGGGACCATATGGGATGCCGGGATCGAACCCGGGCGGCACAAGCCAGCCACGT
>JAJIBD010036237.1:0-18141 GCA_021461705.1 Cryptotis parvus
TTTGATATGCCAAAACCAGTAATAAAAATCAATGTTTATTTCCCTAACCCTGAAATATGGCAGCACTAAGAAGGACAAACAAGGAGGGGTTGATAAAATCTCAGGGGCCAAACTAGGCTGCCAAAACAAAGAAGGACTAAAATGACTGTACTTTCATTGCATGTATGCTGGCACCAGAAGGAGGAATGAGGAGTAATTTTTTTTTTTTTTTTTTGCTTTTTGGGTCACATCTGGCAATGCTCAGGAATTACTCCTGGTGGTGCTTGGGGACCATATGGGATGCTGGGGTTCGAACCCAGGTCGGTCACGTGCATGGCAAATGCCCTACCCATTGTGCTATCACTCTGTCCCAAATGAGGAGCAATTTAAAATACAGCCAGGGGTGTGTGCAATAGTGTAACAGGTGGAATGCTTGCTTGCCTTGCACACAGCCAACTGGAGTTTGATCCCTGCCATCCCATACGGTCCTTAAAGCACACCCAGAGTGATTCCTGAGTGTAGAGCCAGGAGTAACCCCTGAGCATCAACAGGTGTGGCCCCCAAACTAACTAAATAGAATGCAGCTGAGAAATGATAAGTGTGGCTGCATGAGTGACTAGATGGAGAAAACACAGTCTGGGATAAGAAGAGGGATCATTAATTTCCACCTATTCTGAAGGTCTACATCGTCTTGTAGGGGAAATTTTTAGGATGGGGGGGCCCGAGCGATAGTACGTTGGGTAAGGTGTTTGACTTGCATGCAATGATCTGGGTTCAATCCCCAGCACCCCCAGGAATAATTCCTGGGTGCAGAGCCAGGAGTAACCCCTAAGCATTGATGATGTGACCCAAAAAAGAAAAAAAAAATCAGACTTTTTTTGATATGCCAAAAAATCAGTATTTTATTGTGGTTATTTATTCTGTGATGAAAAAAAGACATAATGAAACTGGATTTAGAGAAATTATTTCTCAGTTAAAGAGAACACAAACCCTGGAATGGTTTTTTTTTTTTTTTACTTCCTGCCAGGCTGAAGGCAGATTCTTCAGGTGTTTGGGACTGACTTTGTCTGGACCTGGTGCTGTTCCCTTCTTTACCGACGAGATGGCATGTCGGATTTCAGAAGGAAGAACATTGGGAATGACATATCCATCCTGCGGAATTTGGTATGTGGGCAGGTGGACGTGGCTATCAAAGAGATCTGAGTAGAAGTCATGGATAATCTTCTCCATTGCCTTTCTGGAAGATGTGTTAGATCCATCAGGGCGTCGGAGGGCAGTCATCTTGGTCTTATAGTTGGCGAAGGACAGGAGAAAACCAATGTGTGTGACCCAGCCACAGGCAGCAGAGGGCAAAAGAGTTTGCTATTGGTGAACTTGAGACACCAGTCCTAAAATCAATAACTTGCTGATTGGAGTTTCTGGAAACAGCTATCACAAGATAAGCAGACACCATTGCTCTTAACTTTAGATAAGACTTCAAATCACTTTCAGAGACCATTATAGTTCTTTTTGTTAAGTGTTTCAACATACTTGTTGAATAATGTTCAGGGACGAAGTTAATATCTATTTAGTTCAGCAGCTGAAATCATTCAGTTACTAAACTAAATAGATCTCAACTTCTTTTGTTTGTTTTCTTTTTTATTATTTTTTAATTTTTTTTACTGAAACACTGTGATTTGCAAAGTAGAAAAGTTTTCATAATACAGTTGTTAGAAAGATTCACCAAAAGACAAACTTCTGGCTCTGTGCTCAGGGATCACTCCTTGCAGTGAGTGGAGGACCATATATGATGCCAAGGATTGAACTCAGGTTGACTGTGTACAAGGCAAACACCCTATCCACTATACTTTCACTCAGGTCCAGTGCATGATTTATAAAAAATATAATTTATTTCTCTCTCTCTTTTTTTTTTTTTTTTTTTTCTTTTTGGGTCACATCTGGTGATGCTCAGGGGGTTACTCCTGGCTCTGCACTCAGGAATTACTCCTGGCGGTGCTGGGGGACCATATGGGATGCCAGGGATCGAACCCGGGCCCGCACAGGCCTGCTGCATGCAAGGCAAACACCCTACCGCTGAGCTATTGTTCTGGCCCCTTTTATTTTCTCTTTTCTACCCCATTGTTTACATATGGAAATGCTATGATTTATGTCTATTGGTTTTATAATCTGCCACCTTATTATAAAGGTTTATTGTTTCTAGGGGGTTTTGTGTGTGTGTGTGTGTGTGTGTGTGTTTAGGGTTTTTTTTTTTTTTAACAATATTGTACCATCTGGGAATAGTGATACTTAACTTACACTTTTTGTTTTCTGGGGTAGGGAGAATCACACCCAGCAGCACTCAGACACTATTCCTGGTTCTATGCTCAAGAGTGAGCCCTGACTAGTAGTTAAAACAGCATGGTATTGGAATAAAAACAGGCCTGTGGCCCTATGAATAGAGTTGAGTATCCTGACATCCTTCTTTTACTGGTTTTGGTATATCAAATATGCGTCGGACAGCTTGCCAGGCTCTGTTGTGCAGGCGATATACTTTCAGTCGCTTGTTGGGCTCTCTGAGAGGGGTGGGTAGAAAATTCTTGGTAATTTACAAATGAATCACATGGCCACTTTGAGATGGGGAGAGCTGGTAGCAGCTCTGCCTGGTGTATCTACGTTTGTGGTTCAAGAATACCTGGGCTTGAAATACTTTTCTCTGTAGGGTGGGTCTCTGACAAGCCAGGCTTGAGATTGGCTTTTTCTCTTGGGTGGAGCTCTGATGAGCTGTGGAGTCCGGATGATGAAAAATCATCTGCCAGCATGGTGTGGGGGTTCCTCTGGATTCCTCCGAGGCTCTATTGAGATGGTGGGCTCAGGCCAGAAGTCGCCTCTCTGTCCTTGACCTCTCATAGTCTGTGGAGTACAGGGAGTGCAACAGGGAGAGCTGGTAGCAGCTCTACCTGGTGTATCTGCATCTGTGATTCAAGCATACCTGGGTTTGAAATACTTTCCTCTGTAGGGTGGGTTTCTGACAAGCCGGACTTGAGATTGGCTTTTTCTCTTCCATAAAACAGGAAATGTTTAAACATGCCTACTGTCTGCAACATAGTCTCAAATAATTCAGGAAAAACGCAGCATGTAAGGAACTGGAGTGACAGTGCAGCAGGTAGGGCGTTTTCCTTTGCATGTGGCCAGACCTGGGATCAATCCCCAGCATTCCATATGGTACCCCTGAGCACTGTCAGGAGTAATTCCTGAGTGCAGAGCCAGAGTAACCCTGTCAATATTCTCCCGGTCGCTGGTTGCAGCCCATGTCCTCATGGCTCAGGTCGGTGTGGGACTAGTAGGACTAGAGGTGTGAGGGGGGCATTCCTGCGGAGCTTGGGGGCTGGATGACATACAGTACAAGGTAGTGTTCCCCGCCTTTGGCCGCCCTCTGCTTCACTGATAACATCATTCCAATAACACGAAACATTAGCCAAGAGGCACTTCATGGCTGACTATTGGAATGATTATTCCATCTTTCACATTCTATGGAATAATCATTCAATGATTATTCCATAATCATTCCATGGTTGTCAGAATGATTCACATGGCTGACATCGACTGTGAATGTGGAAAGATAGGTCTACAACTGAATTTCAACAAAACAATGTTCATGAAAAATGAACTAGTTCCAGAGACCCCATTCACTCTCAATGGAACAAACATCTCTGAATGCAGCAGTTATGTGTACCTAGGTCGAGAACTCAACATAATGAATGACCTAAAACCTGAGCTGCGCAGGAGAAAGAGCCACGTGGAACACCTTCAAGAGCATTGAATAAATAGCTAAAAGGACAAAGAACCTCCAGTTCTGGGCTCATCTCTTCAACACCACCATTCTCCCTGCATTAACATATGCCTCAGAGACCTGGTCCCTACAAAAGCAGGATGAGAAAATTATTCAGGTCTCCCAAAGAGGAATCGAAAGAGCTATGCTTGGAATATCATGCCTCACTCAAGTGAGAGAAGGAATCTGGAGTTCCAACCTCCATCGACAATCAAGAGTCAGGGATGCTGTCTCATTTGCCAAGGCATCAAATATCAGATAGGCTGAACTTGTAATGTGACTTGGAGACAACTGTTGGACTAGAGCCGTTACCAACTGGATCCCACAGGAAGTCAAAAGATCACTTGGCTGCCCACCTACAAGATGGTCAGACTTCTTTGCCAAGACCCTGAACGAATGGTTTGAGGCTCTTTGTATTCCTGGAGCAAGCAGATGCCATTGGGCTATAATGGCATGTCATAGGGACAAATGGAAACATTACTGGCGCCTGCTCGAGCAAATCAACAAATAACTGAATGTCAAGTAATCAGGTGATCAAGTGATCCTGACACCCATCCTCAAATACATGATCATTTAATCTTTGATAAAAGAGCAAAAAGTACCAAATGGAACAAGGAAAGCCTCTTCAACAACTGGTGCTTGGAAAACTGGACAGCGACATGCAAAAAAATGAATTTGGACCTCTGTCTAACACCATGCAAAAAATCAGATCAAAATGGATTAAAGACCTGAATTCATAAAGTACATCAAAGAAAATATAGGAAAAACCTCCACGACATTGAAGCTAAAGGCATCTTCAAAGATGAAACACCACTAACAAAGCAACTAGAAGCAAAGATAAACATGTGGGACTACATGAAACTAAAAAGCTTCTGTATCTCAAAAGAAATAGTGACCAAGATGCAAAAACAGTCCACAAAATGTGAAAGAATATTCACCCAATACCTATCTGATAAGGGGTTAACGCCCAGGATATATCAGGCACTGATAGAACTTTACAAGAAAAAAACAACCAACCCCATCAAAAAATGGGGATAAGTAATGAACAGAAAATTCGACAAGGAAGAAATTTGAATGGCTAAAGGCATATGAAAAAATGTTCATCATCACTAATCATTAGAGAGATGCAAATCAAAACAACAATGAGATATCATTTTACACCACAGAGACTGGCGCATATCCAAAAGAGCAAGGACAACAAATGCTGGCATGGATGCAGGGAGAAAGGGACTCTCATCCATTGTTGGTGGGAATGTTGACTGGTACAGCCTTTTAGGAAAACAATATGGACATTCCTCCAAAGACTAGAAATTGGGCCCCATTTGGCCCAGCCATACCGCTCCTGGGAATATATCCTGGGAAGCCCAAAACACACAGCAGAAACTCCATCTGCACTTCTATTTTCATAGCAGCACTATTCACAATAGCCAGAATCTGGAAACAACCAGAGTGCCCAAGAATTGATGACTGGATAAAAGAAACTGATACATCTACACAATGGAATACTATGCAGCTGTTAGGAAAAATGAAGTTATGAAATTTGCCTATAAATGGATGGAAATGGAGAAGATCATGTTGAGTGAAATTAGACAGAAGGAAAAAGACAGATAGAGAAGAACTGCATTTATTTGCATGACATAAATATATTTGTATATGTTGGGTGGTGCCCTACTTTAAGTTCCAGCTACACTTAAATGCAGCCCCTCCCAGCTCTGCTAGGAAGGTTTTGAATGAGCTCTGGTGCTTGTAAATGCCAGAAGGCCACCTGAAGTGCTGCATTTCAATAGAGTTATTTACCTGTATTTATCTCTAGATAGCCCAGCCCACCATGGGGATGGGCCCGACTGGGAAGTTTTGGCGGATTTCTATCTATAAATAAGCTGGGAGAAGAGAGAAGGGCCCTTTTGCCATTTTTTGCCTTTCCTTGGCATTTTGTTTCTCCGTCCTCTCCTTTCTCTGTTGGGCTTCAACACGTGGTGGCAGCCATCTTGGCCTACACATGGCTGGGGCCTAGCTGAGAACCCAGAGTCCAGAGTTTTCCCTGCTCTTGGATTGTATATCAGAATCTGTGATAGTAAAGCCTTTTTAAAACTGCTCTGGATTCCTGAATTTTCATCCATTCCCTGCCGGCTTCAGAGGTAGAAGGGAACGACCCCAGCAGCTCCCTGACATGTATATATACACATATATACATATATTATATATATGTGTGTGTGTGTGTTATATATATATATATATATACATATATACGTATATATATATACATATACATATATACATATATATGTATATATATACATATATATATATATATTATGATAGCAATGTCCA
Organism: Cryptotis parvus; assembly: GCA_021461705.1. Lineage (NCBI taxonomy): Eukaryota > Metazoa > Chordata > Mammalia > Eulipotyphla > Soricidae > Cryptotis > Cryptotis parvus. Next base: position 6,119 of record JAJIBD010036237.1, read on the forward strand.
AGGTCAGGCAAAACTGAATCAGGAGGTCTTGTCACCAGGTGGAGTCTACCACAAACATGTAGGAGTCAGAGTTTAGGTAAGACAGAGAAGGGAACAGTGTACTAATAATCGCCAAAAATGATAATACCAGCCTAGAACTGAGCATTGAATATAGGCAAAAGATACACATGATAACCTCTAAATGCATGTATTGCAATCCACAATGTATAAGAGAAGAGAGAAAGAGAGAGAGAGAAAAAGAAAGAAAAGAGATAAAGAATCTGCCATAGAGGCAGGCTAGAGGAGGGGGAGGAATTGGGGACACTGGTGTTGGAAATGGGCACTGGTGGGGGAATGGGTGCTGGACACTGAATGGCCAAAACCCAAACATGAACGTCTTTGTAACTGTATATCTCACGGTGGTATAATGAATTAAAAAAAGTGAGCCGTGACAGTTCTCAGGAGAACATATATGGTGCTGGGGATTTGAACCAAGGTCAGTGGGTCAAATCAGCTGCATGAGAAACAAGTACCTTACCTCTGAACCGCTTTCTGGCTCTAGTTTGACTGTGTTTATTCCCTCAGTTTGAATATCTTTAATATCTCTTTCTTACTAAAATGCTGTTACTAAGATTCTCAAAACCATGTTGAATAATAGCTTTTAGAGTGCATACCCTTGTTTACTGATCTTAGCAAAAAATATTTCAGTGTTTCACCTTTATTGTTTGTTCTGTAGCTGTTTTTTAGCTACACACCTGACAGTGCTCAGGAGTTACTCCTGGTGGTGCTTGAGAGAATCAATATGGGATTCCAGGAAATCGAACCCCTAGGTACGCTGTATGCAAGACAAAGGCCCTACATGCTGTACTCTCTGGCCCCATTATGTTCCTGTTAGCTGTGGGTCTGTGGTAAATGACCTTCACTATCCTGGGGAAAGTGCCTTCTATCTTCATTTTCATTAAGAGTTTTGAAGTTTGGAGCAGGGTATTCATGCAGGGTTTGTGGTTTAGTCTGGTTCTGTGCTCAGGGATCAAATGAGGATGGGGTATATGAAAGGCAAGTGCTTACCCCCATACAATCTCCTGAGCCCCTGTTGAGAGTTGGTTGTTTTATTTTTATCATGAGTATTGAATTTTACCAAATGTTTTCCATTGATATAATTGTTATCTTTCCATTATATCCCATTTACTTGCATATATTGAATCTTCTTTGTATACCTGGTATAATCCTCTTAAGGTACTGGTCTTGGGTTTTGCAATTAGTGAAAGAGTTGAGCCCCGATCTTCTGATTCAGTTATTTATAACTTCTACTGTGGAAATAAAAACCATCTGGAGGAAGGAAGAGGAACAAATCCACCTGTATCAAGATTGCGTGTGTGAGAGGAATGCTCGGACCCTTGCGCCACGAGTAGACACACAGGACACTCTCCCAGCAAACCGTCCCATATTTGCTGTCCTCAGGTTGCTGTCAGAAAGAAACAACAATTCCTTTATCTCTTTGTTCAAAGTGCAATCCAGAAGGCTTAAACAAAGGGGGCAATAAAGCTCTCAGGAGAGAGCTTACCTGGAGGATGGATTGACGCTAATCACATTCATGAGTCACTCGCCTGCTTGCAGCTTCTGTCATTTTCTCAGCAGCTAGGATGTGCCAGGCACCATAACCTTTTTTCACAGGGATACCTGGCAAGTGATTTCTCATGCATATGTGTGCCTATAAAACAGAAAATGAACGTTTTACATATACTTTTCTCAGTGCTGTGAAGCACTATTAATAGTTTTGGGTTTCCCCCATCTTTTATGGTATTGTGCATACATAAGTTATATGTAAGTATATAAAAATGAGTCGTGTGGGGTTCCTACTTCCCTGTCCGTGTTATCACTAATAACATGTCATGGTGATTTTTGTAGGCTATATCATTCTTTCTATGCTATACTTTACAAGGGAGATAAAGTTCCCAAGTAATGCTAGGGTGCTCATGAGCTGTTATGAGCTGTTATGGGCTCATGAGCTGTTATGGGCTTAACCAAAGCAGGCCTTATGGCCCTAGGAAGCTGTGCTACTATGACCAGCATTCTGAGACTCCAAGACTACACACAGCTGGACCATGTGATGCCAGGATTCAAATTCAGGTCCAAGACATATAAAACATGCACCTTAACCACTCAGGTCTCTCCCTGACCCTCAATTTTTTTTGGTTTTTTGGCTCACGCCTGGAAATGCTCAGGGTCACTTCTGGCTTTGTACTCCAGAATCATTCCTGGCTGTGATTAGAGGATCACATGGGAAGGCAGGGATCAAAGCCAGGTTGGACATAAGCAAGGTAAATGCCCTATCAGCTGTACTATCACTCCTGCCCCACTAACTCATTTTTTTTTAAGTTTCCAAATGACTCTACGAAAAATGTTTTAGTAATTTCATAACCCTTCATAGTTGGAAAGTATAATGTATTCAGGGGCATATTTGGTTGTTTTAATATTTTTACTCTTAAAAAGTAGACCCTTAATAGCATAAATGCACACATTTTATCGGTTACTCAATCCATCACAGAAGGAAAATCAGATCAGACTTGGAAGCTAGCAGTCAGGATAGGTAGGTTTTCTTTCCAGTTCTTCTACCTTACGAATGCTCATGACCAGCTAAGTCATCATAGAACTAGTTCTCTCCCTCTTTGGACCTTTCCTTTTTCACCCCTCTCCCTCACTTAACTCACAAACTGGTAGTGTCTGTAGTGGTGTTCTCAAGCCCAAGCCTAACTCTCTGCTCAAGTATTGAGAATCATTTGATTCAAGTGTTAGCCACTGGTGGGCTTCTTGTCCTCCCAAAATTCACCTTATTCTCAGATTGGGGTGAGTAATTTATGTAGCATTGATTGGGAAAGAATTAGAATAAATTTGTGATCGTGGGCAAGGTAAAGGGAGTTCTATTTTGAGACCATTTGGACTAGCATCAGTGAATCGTGGGAGATGATGTTCTTGGTCCTTATAAAATGTAGCCTAACTGGGTTAAATAACACACATCTCCAAGGTCAATTTAATAACCTTCCTGAGTCTTTCTAGGAGACCTGGTGTTTGCTCTTCCTGCTTCACCCATAATTAGACCTGGTTTAAATTAAATATGCAATGAGTGAGAACATCACTTAGGATTAGCAGATAGGACAAAGGTCAAGGTGAAATGAGAACTTATAAGAAGTGAGGAGCAAGATATACAGATGGCATCTTAACATCTCTCTCTCATTGAATCACCATGAGATACACAATTACAAAGCTGTTCATGATTTGGTTGCAATCATACAATGTTCCAACACTCCAAAGTCAGCAGAAGGAGAACAGATACAGAATGATCTCTTCTATGTGGGTGTATAAAATGCACAGTTGAGGAATAACAAATGGCCTACAGCAGGCAGGAGTGATGGTACACTGGGAGGGTATCTGCCTTTCATGCAGCTGACCGGGTTTGATCCCCTGCATTGCATATGGTCCCCTAAGAATTAAGAGTGAGAAAACTGCCAGGAGTGATCCTTGAGCACAGAATCAAGAGTAAGTCCCGTGTATCACCAGGTGTGACCCAAGAAACAAAATAAGTAAATGGCCTAAAGCTACAGAATCTATGCACTAGTCCTCAGAACAGCCTACAGCAGTAGGTAGGCAGCAGAAAGGAAGTTTATGAGGGGAACTCTGAGCCAATGGTGGAAGAAAGGGGGTATTTAGTGGAGGGAAGAGTCGGAATACTGAACATAGTATTGCAAATTATGGAGACTAAATTTTTTACATAAGTAATTAGAAATAAAATCTCTCAGTCCTAAAATAAAAATTAGTTTAAGTGATTTTGGTGGTGAGTGTAAAGAAAACAGAGAAAGACGGTTGCATCACTTATAAAGCTGGCAAGAGTTTCTAGGAGATGGGGAGTCATGTATCTTCTGTTAAATGTTGTACAGGACTTCCAGTGATCACGTACCATTTGGGGTTACAGCCCTCAAAGAGGGAATATTCACATACCAATTAGGTTACAGTCCTCCAAGAGGAAAATGAAGGGGAATATTCTTTTGTATTGCTGAGCACAAAATCAATATAAGTATTAAGATAAACTTAATACTTAGTTTACAATGCAGGTTAGGAGGCTAGAGAGATAGTACAGTGGGGCCAGGTACTTGTCTGGTATGCAGCAAACCCAGTTTAGAGGCTCAGCAGCCCTGAGAACTACCAGGAGTAATTCTTGCATACTGAGCTAGGAGTAACTCCGAGCATCTATAGATGGGCTCCAAAACCAAAATAATAATAATGCATGTTAGCATTTACTTGACTGTATAATATATCCATTAACAGATCATGGAGGTTGGGGAGTTATTGGGGCTGACCATCAGTAGGAGTCAGACTAAAAGCAACATTCACCTCGCCTTATAACTCCTGGGATAGATCCGCAGGGAAAGAGCTGTCAGTTTTGAGGCAGACACTCAGGTAAAAGGACCCATACAGCACATTTCAGGAAACCATAACCCAAGAATTATTTTAAAAAATGTTCTATGCAATGGCACTACCCTCCCTGCAATGACCAGATCCACTCCAGAACATTCCCAGACAGGAACAAAGACTCTGCTTAGTAAAGAGACCACCACAATTTAAAGCTCTTTTCCTTGAAAACTCCTGGAAACAGCTCTCTGCACTGAGCGCTCAAGCTCAGGTAGACAAGAAAAGATTCCTACGCACGCGGTGTCCCAAAGCAACTGGAGGGTCTCTAGTTATCAATGCCTGAAGCTTTCTTTCAATGCATCATTTTTTTTCTCCTATTTTATGGGTCTCAGGAGTTGCCCATATGCCTATGTTCTCATTTCCAAGCATTTACTGATGAAACTTAAAGGGGAAAGATCAGATTTTCTGTTGGGTGGAGCTCTGAGGAACTGTGGAGTCTGGATGTTGAGAATGACTGACCTCATGATGTATGGGATGCTCTGGCACCTTGCTAGGCTAACTGGAATAACAGATATCAGAACCTGCCTAGAACTATATACAGTTTATAAATGTGAAAGAACCTGGGAAGGACCTAATCCTAAAATCTAGTACTATCTAAGACTGAGCTGTGGGTCTGGCGTGGTCTCTCTTCCAGGGTAGCTGGCATGGAGATGGAGGAAAGGGCGGAGAAGCCCAAAATCCCGCTCCAAGTCTGGCCAGCGTGGCCCATCCCCCGCACGTGTGAGTGAACCCTTGAGCACTGTTGGACTCTGCCAGGGGCTGACCAAGCCCCCTACCGGGAGGTCAGCTCCATGGGTTGCTTCCACGTGGGCCGAGCTGCGCAGCTGTGGGTCTGGAGTGGATGGGTCTGGATCTCTACCCGGGCGGCCAAGTCCTGGTCTGTGATAAGAGACAAAAATCCTGGGCTGAAGTGGAGGCTGGGGCTGACTTCCTTTCCCGTGAAGAGCTGAACCGTTTCTCCTCCCTGTATTGTTCACTGGCAGGTTTCTCCACCATCCCCAGCTCATGGGGCAGGCATGGGTTCGCACTTAATTCAGAAAGAGAAAGGCTTTGAGAAGTGAACATTTGGTACGGCAGGTAAGGTGCTCGCTTGCCTTGTGGCTGACCTAGGTTCAATACTCAACACTTTCTTTAAATGGGCTTTATACTTTTCTGCTTGTTGTGATTAACCTTAAATTCTAAAAAGAGTATTGCCTTGGAAGTCCAGGAAAACAATCAAGAATGATAACAAGTTCTCAAATTCTCTATTTCAAATATTAAGTTGTCTGTCTTCTTCTGTCTGGGCAGACAAAATATTCCATGATGCAGTATAAAAACATATTAAAGGTGTTAAGAAGAGAGAAAAGTGTGCTTCAGTTCTACTTAGAATTTATTATTTACCAGGTTTCTGCAACTCAGAATTATTTCTGAATATTCTGTTCAGTCCATGTAGAAAATCTTGATCACCTGAAATTCTCAAGTGTCCAAGTTTTTTTTTATAATCTCTGCAATTGTATGCTTATTTTCGTGATAAATCTATCCTTTGGAGTATCTGTGTAACACTTCCCCAGAAGATTTCTCTAAACAAGGCATTAGAACTAGTCTATAAATGGCAAAAGGCATGACAGTGCACTTAATAAAGTATTTAATTTAATTTAACACAATTGGCAAGGAAGTTTGCTCAGTTTTGTGACATACAATTTCCTAAAATGTACTAAGTTAACCAGACTATTAGTTTTCTGGATTTTCAAATTTTAGAATTCCTACATTATTATTTATATGTATGCATGTATATGTATATATATTAAAAAGGTCAAACATTTCTTTTTATGTAACAATGCTTCCACAAAGGCTTAACAAATCAAATAGATCTGATTCATATATATTTTACTTTCAATAAGTGAAGAAAGTAACTATTATGGGAAAGCCTTCCGTGTTCATTTTCCCTGTAACCAACCAAGATTGTTTTCCTTAGAATTTTGATATCTGGAAATATAAAAAATAAAATAATTTTTTATATTTATCTCACAGATATTAAAAGTGTTTTAATTAAACATTTTATTATACCACCGTGAAATACACAAATAACGTTGTTCATGTTTGGAGGTTTCGGTCACATTGTGTTCCAGCACCCTGCCCTCCACCAGTGCCCATTTCCCACCACCAATGTCCCCAATTCCCTCCCCCCCCATAGCCTGCCTAAATGGCAGGTTCTTTATCTCCAGATATTAAAAGTTTTAAAACACAGAGAGCAAAGAAGCAATACTCAACTATCCATTTAAACACAGTAACAATGATTTCAAAATTGTAACTAACCCTAGATTTTCTAAAACCAAGACAAAGTTACTTAAAGACCTGATGATTAAACTGACCTGAATTTTAATAATATATACTTTCATTGTCTAAGCCAACCAATTTAGCAATTTACAATCTGAAGAAAGCCAGACACTTTTGAAGACTTTTTGCCCTTTAAGAAAATGAAAAATTAAAATTTGGGTTTATTCAAATATACTACAGCTGTTAGCACTTGATTTTCAGATCCTTATAACTTTTCAGCTTGCCTTGCACACAGCTAGTCCAGGTTTGGTTCCTGACATCCCATTTGGTCCCCAGAAACCTGCTAGGTGTCATCTCTGAGCACTGCCAAGTATGGCCCACATAAAAACAAACAAATAAAAAACCAAACAAATAAACAAAATACTTATCCAAATATTTGCTAAGACCTCAGTGTTATCCAGGGTAGAGTCTTCATTTCAGTCAACCTGGAATTACTATCTTGCCTGAGTAATCTATTATGTATTCTCACTGAGTAGCTCTAAAAATTTAGACTACCAAATAACTCACAGACAAAATATTCATTCCTAAAGATTCCTAGCATTTGTTTTAAACCTTGCAAGTAAGTGAACCTGACTTGTAAATTTCACTGGTGTTAGCAAGTGATTTCATTTTGCCTCCCTATAAATAAAAAAAAAATAAAATTGACAAGATCAAATCAACTACGTTCCCGGTTTCAAGAATAGGAGATAATTCTGAAGAACAAACACAGGTCGGATTTTAAAAAAATTATATCTGGAGCCAGGAGCGATAGTACAGCAGGTAGGAAGGATGCTTAACTTACAAGTGGTTGACCCCATTTCAATCACTAGCACCCTGTCTGGTCCCTCAAGTCCCATGTGCTCCGTGATCCCTGAGCACAGAGTCAAGAGAAAACCCCAGGGCCAGAGTAACAGTATCACAGGTAAGGCTCTTGTTGGCACATGACCAAGCGGCTCTCAATTCCCCCAAACACACACACACACACACACACACACTCCATATGGTCCCACTGAGCCATGACAGGGGTAAGGCCTGAATATAATAGGATGTGTTCTCTCCCCGCTTCCATAAAAAAATATTCAACTTTATAACTCCAGAAATATGCATATTTCAAATTAAGCTACTACGTTTCTGATCAGATTTTTTCCTGTGTGTTGTATTTTGAGGGGTTGTGGGATTTTTATTTGTTTGTTTTGATGTTTGGGCTATACCTGTTGGTGCTCAGGGCTAATTCCTGGCTCTGTGCTCAAGGATCACTTCTGATGGGCTCAGGGGACCATATGGGATGCCAGGATTTGAACCTGGATTGGCCACATGCAAACCAAGTGACCTGCCCATGTATAAAACTCTGACCCTCTGACGAGTTTTTGTTTATGAAAATTATCTTATAGCTTCCAGCATTGTGGACAATTATTCTAACAATTCCATCCAGATGCAAAACAAAGTGGGAGGGTACAAATGCACATTCAGACACAAAAAGAAGTCTTCCCAGTTTCCATTAAATTTCAGATATCTGTAAAAGAAGTATCTAAACTTCCAATGTTAATATTTAAAAGGCTACAAGAAGGGGGGGGGTATGAGTGATAGTACAGCAGTTAGAACATTGCCTTGCATACAGCTGAGTTGGGTTTAATCCCCAACACTCAATATTGTCTCCAGAGCCTGCCAGGAGTGATCCCTGAGCCCAGAGCCAGGAGTAAGTCTTGAGCACAGACATGTGTATACCATCTGGGCACGCCCCTAAGCCCCCGAACAGAAAAAAAAAAAATCCACACTTCCTTGACAAGTTCAGTAGTTTTGTAACTCCTATTCAAGATGTTTCTCCTAAGCTGACTGAAACCAGGCTTTCATTTGTAAACTATAACAGTCTGATACCTACCTGAAGCCAGTCCTTGGCCTATAAAATGAGCAATCCAGTAGATGTCTTTTACATTCTGTAGCTCCTAGATTCTAATCAACCCAATCTATTTTTGTTTTCTTTAGGTTCACTATTTCAAACTTAGTGCAGTTTTTGAAATTCAAAAGAGTTAAAATTCAAGGGCCTGAGCGATAGTCCAGCAGGTAGGGTGTTTGCTTTTACACACAACGATCCGGGTTTAATGCTGCGGCATCCCATATGGTCCCCTGCGCACTGCCAGGAGTAATTCCTGAGTTCAGATCCAGGAGTAACCCTGAGCACTGCTGGGTGTGACCCAAAAAGCAAAAAAAAAAGAGTTAAAATTCAAGCTGATCTCAGGTGTTACAAAATTTGCTTAGTCATGAAATCCTTTATTTAGTCATGAAACCTTTTTTTTTTTTTTTTTTTTTCCTTTTTGGGTCACACCGGCGATGCTCAGGGGTTACTCCGGCTCTGCACTCAGGAATTACTCCTGGCGGTGCTCGGGACCATATGGATGCCGGGATTGAACCCAAGGCCCTGCGGCTATTGTTCCGACCCCAGTCATGAAATTATTACATTATTTCTTTACCCATTTAATCCATTTTATCTTTACCAATAAGAAATCTAGATTGAAAACTTCATTTTTTTCTTAAGCCCAATAACCAGAAACCTTCTAACTTAATTGTTACCCAATGTTTTCTCTCTTTTACACCATAAATATGATCACAGTCCAAAATGAGTCCTTGATTATCTAATAGCATAAAATACTAGATGCAAGAAATTTATCCCAGTTACAGACATTTGACAAAATAATTCTAACTCTAACCATAATAATTAAAAGTCCTGGACCCTGGGCAATAGTACACAGGTAGAGTACTTGTCTTGCAAATGACCAACCTGAGTTTGATTCCCTAGCATTCCATATGGTCCCCCAAAGTACAGCCATGAATGATTCCTAGGTGGAGATAGAAAATGGGTCTTATGGAGAGGGTTGGATACAGTTCCCCCAAATTATCTTTATCCGAAGTTCTCTGCAAGCATAAAAAAAAATATAGGTGTTAACACATGGAAACCATTGGACTTGCCCTTTTCTGAGGGGTCCAAGTGTCTCTGAGCAGTGCCTTAATTTCTTCATTTTCAAAGAACTCAGTATTTGCATCTCAAAACGGTGTGTGGACCTCATGTCTTTTTGAACTACTTCTGGGAGGCTGTTACTTCTTAGTTTTATTTTTTCAGGAACTCCAAACAGGATGTTCAACAGAGAAAAAAACCAAAGTCCAGACACAAATGAACCTTCTCCAAGTGCAAATCACCTCCAGTCCCAACCCCAATCCCCAGGAGTAGACTGTAGCAGTCACGAATTCTGTGATTACCACCTGGTAGCACCACAAAACAAATGACAGGGTCCCAAGTGACAAAGAGCCCAGGGAGCAAAGACGGAGGACTCCAAGGACTTACCTATTCTTAGAACTCATTGACTTCAATTAAGCTCCTTTCCTCTCCATCACAGAGTGTCCCTCTCCACAACCTGCAAATAACAGATGAATTCATTCACAGATGCAGCTGAAAGGCTAAGAGGAAGCTTCAGTTTTCCCTCTAGTGCCCAGAGTGGCTCCATTGCCAGCTGCTACCATCCTATAATCAACATTCTGGCATTTTCCTTGGCCTCCTTCAGGCTAAGAGCCACACAATTTCTCAGTGTCCTAAAATTATGCCCCACGCCTTGGTCTGCAGATAACAGGATTGTTCTGAGGTGAATGGTGAAATATGTAACCTAAACAGTATTAAATAAAAGAGCACTCTCACAAAGTGGGAATGCAGGGTGCTTTCTTATCTTATCAACACAAATGGTCCCTAAAGTAACTACATATCTCTAGGGTACAAAGAATCCTCTGGTACTTTGATTAGAAAACTTATGAAATCCAATTTTCCTGTGAAATCCCTCACAAAAGGCACCTTAACTCTATTCTAGGCATTCCTGCCTGGGTGGGACATTTTCTTTCTCTTCTGCTTTTAAAAAACTTCTCTTTCTTTCTAGCTATTTGCATCATTTTTTATTACTCAATAGTTTTATTCCCGAAAACATTGAAGAATCTGAAACCATGGACCAACAGAGAGACTTACCAGTGTTCTACATCAGATTCACAGAATTCACTGCTACTAAGAGCACTCACTGTCCCCAAGTCCACAGGAAATGGGCCCCAGGCAAAGGGGAGGTGAGTTTCTTTCTCCTGGGCATGTACTCCAAAATATCTTCCCTGTTCAAGACTCTGGCATGGGTACACACCTGAGTGATTTATCCCAGCTGCTTTTCTGACCCATTGGGAGCAGTAAGTACTCAGTGGGAAAAGAGAGGACAATCCCAGAAAAAGAGGCCCCTGCTGAATCATATCCTTACCCTGTTTCTCTCATGTTGGCTCACCACAGCAGAAGCTGTTAGAACCATAGTGCAGCCATTTTAGTTGTTAGCACCATCTAACTATTCTGTATGGTTAAGTGTGACTGACAGTTAAACCAGGCATGAACCGGTGGCCACATCTTGGAACATAACCTGGGAAAGGGAACCAGGAGAACAGAACTTATAGTACCTACAAGACGCCAAGCAATCAGTATAAGGAAGAAATCTGGTGGCTGGCCTGTCTGGGATAAAAAAGAATAGAACAAAAAAAGAAACCACAGGTGGTACCAGTCAATGAGGAGAAGCAGAACTATTGGCAAAGGATGTGATTTTGAGCTACTTAAACCCTCTCCTGCACCGGGGCAGGGGGGCATTGTGCCCCAGCTGTAACTTGTGGGATGTGGCCTGACCAGTCAGTCTGCAATAACTCCCTATAATAAAACTTTTTTAACTCCTTGCAGGTGTCAGGTGTTCAAATTGAGAACCCTAAAAAGCCAATCCTGGCTCTTTATCAAAACTAGTTGTGAAGGATGGATTCATCTGCCCCGGTAAGTCAATCAAATGAAGCCATGACTGACTGGTCAAGAATTTAAGTGCTTTAGTGGTAACTCATCAACAGGTTGGAAGATAGTGGTAGGTTTGTGGCTTCAAAATTACCATCTTGTCTACATGATCAAAAGAAAGGTTCATTGCTTTGTTTTGTCTTTTTTTTTCTTGGAGCCAAAGTAGATAATACAACTGGTAGGACTGCTTCTTGCAAGGAGCCAACCCAGGTTCTTACCCTACACCACATATGATCCCCTGAGCCCAGTCAGTATGATTCTTGAGTACAAAGCCAGCAGTAAATTATGAGCAACCACCAAGTATGGACCAAAAACACAGTTTTCTAAAGTTTTAAAACAGATTTTTATAGGAAATAAGGGGAAGAGCTGCTACTGGCTCTCACTGTGCCCAGCTGATCACAAGGCACCGGGAGGAAAGGCAGGTTCCTAGCCCTGGCCTGCC
>JAJIBD010036238.1:0-15143 GCA_021461705.1 Cryptotis parvus
CTGGGTGACAGTGCAGCAGGTAGGGCGTTTTCCTTGCATGGCCAGACCTGGGATCAGAATACAGCATTCCATATGGTACCTGAGCACTGTCGGCGGGAGTAATTCCTGAGTCGCAGAGCCAAGGTAACACATCGACCATTCTCCCGTTAAACTCCAGTTTGCGCCTACATGTACTATGAAACCAGGTCGGTGTGGGACTAGTAAGGACTAAAGGTGAGGAGCATTCCTGCGAGCTTAGGGGCTGGATGACGCCACGAGGTACAAGAGTAGAAAGTATTCCCGTGCTTTGGCAAGCCCTCTGCTTCACATTAACATCATTCCAATAATTAAACATTAGCCAAGAGGCACTTCTGGCTGACTATTGGGAATGATTATTCCATCTTTACATTCTATGGAATAATGTTCAATGATTATTCCATGATAATTCCATGGTTGTCAGAATGATTCACGCTGAGCATCGGCTGTGAATGTGGAAAGATAGGACTACAACTGAATTTCAGCAAAAACAATGTTCGAAAAAATGAACTAGTTCCAGAACTATTCACTCTCAATGGAACAAACATCTCTGAATACAGTTATTGCAATAATACTGGAGTAGAACTCAACATAATGAGTGACCTAAAATCTGAGCTGTGCCCAGGAGAAAAAGCCACGTGGAACACCTTCAAGAGCATTGAATAAATAGCTAAAAAGGACAAAGAACACCAGTTCTGGGCTCATCTCTTCAACACCACCATTCCTGCATTAACATATGCCTCAAGAGACTGATCCCTACAAAGAGCAGGATGAGAAATTATTCAGGTCTCCCAAGAGAGGGAATCGAAAGAGCTAATGCTTGGAATATCATGCCTCACTCAAGTGAGAGGAAAGAATCTGGAGTTCCAGCCTCCATCGACAACAAGAGTCAGGGATGCTGTCTCAGTTGCCAAGGCGACCAGAAGGTATCAGATAGGCTGAACTTGTAATGTGACTTGGAGACAACTGTTGGACTAGAGGCGTTACCAACTGGATCCCACAGGAAGTCAAAAAAGATCACTTGGCTGCCCACCCCACAAGATGGTCGGACTTCTTTGCCAAGACCTGAGCAATGGTTTGAGGCTCTTTGTGATTCTGGAGCAAAAGCAGATTCCATTGGGCTCTAATGGCATGTCATAGGGACAAATGGAAACATTACTGGCGCCTGCTCGAGGCAAATCAACAAATAACTATGAATGTCAAGTAATCAGGTGATCAAGATAATGACAGCGCCCATCCTCAAAACACGTGATCATTTAATCTTTGATAAAGAGCAAAAAAGTACCAAATGGAACAAGGAAAGCCTCTTCAACAACTGGTGCTTGGAAAACTGGACAGCGACATGCAAAAAAATGAATTTGACCCTCTGTCTAACACCATGCAAAAAAATCAGATCAAAATGGATTAAAGACCTGAATCCATAAAGTACATCAAAGAAAATATAGGAAAAACCCTCCACGACATTGAAGCTAAAAGGCATCTTCAAAGATGAAACACCACTAACAAAAGCAACTAGAAGCAAAGATAAACATGTGGGACTACATGAAACTAAAAAGCTTCTGTATCTCAAAAGAAATAGTGACCAAGATGCAAAACAGTCCACAAAATGTGAAAGAATATTCACCCAATACCTATCTGATACGGGTTAACGTCCAGGATATATCAGGCACTGATAGAACTTTTACAAAGAAAAAACAACCAACCCCATCAAAAAATGGGGATAAGTAATGAACAGAAAATTCGACAAGGAAGAAATTTGAATGGCCAAAGGCATATGGAAAAATGTTCATCATCACTAATCATTAGAGATGCAAATCAAAACAACAATGAGATATCATCTCACACCACAGAGACTGGCGCATATCCAAAAGAGCAAGGACAAAAATGCTGGCATGGATGCAGGGGAGAAAGGGACTCTCATCCATTGTTGGTGGGAATGTTGACTGGTACAGCCTTTTAGGAAAACAATATGGACATTCCTCCAAAGACTAGAAATTGGTCCCATTTGGCCCAGCCATACCGCTCCTGGGAATATATCCTGGGAAGCCCAAAACACACAGCAGAAACTCCATCTGCACTTCTATTTTCATAGCAGCACTATTCACAATAGCCAGAATCTGGAAACAACCAGAGTGCCCAAGAATTGATGACTGGATAAAGAAAACTTTGATACATCTACACAATGGAATACTATGCAGCTGTTAGGAAAAATGAAGTTATGGAATTTGCCTATAAATGGATGGAAATGGAGAAGATCATGTTGAGTGAAATTAGACAGAAGGAAAAAAGACAGATAGAGAAGAACTGCATTTATTTGCATGACATAAATATATTTGTATATGTTGGGTGGTGCCCTACTTTAAGTTCCAGCTACACTTAAATGCAGCCCCTCCCAGCTTTCTGCTGGAAGGTTTTTGAATGAGCTCTGGTGCTTGTAAATGCCAGAAGGCCACCTGAAGTGCTGCATTTCAATAGAGTTATTTACCTGTATTTATCTCTAGATAGCCCATCCACCATGGGGATGGGCCCGACTGGAAGTTTTGGCGGATTTCTATCTATAAATAAGCTGGGAGAAGAGAGAAGGGCCCTTTGCCATTTTTGCCTTCCTTGGCATTTTGTTTCTCCGTCCTCCTTTCTCTGTTGGGCTTCAACTACGTGGTGGCAGCCATCTTGGCCTACACATGGCTGGGGCCTAGCTGAGAACCCAGAGTCCAGAGTTTTCCCTGCTCTTGGATTGTATATCAGAATCTACGTGATAGTAAAGCCTTTTAAAACTGCTCTGGATTCCTGAATTTTCATCCATTCCCTGCCGGCTTCAGAGGGTAGAAGAACGAGCACATTGTAGCTCCTGACATGTATATATACACATATATACATATATTATATATATTTTGTGTGTGTGTGTATAATATATATATATATATACATATATACAGTATATATATATACATATATACATATATACATATAGTATATATATACATATACATATATATATTATGATAGCAAATGTCCAAGGTCAGGCAAAACTGAATCAGGAGGTCTTGTCACCAGGTGGAGTCTACCACAAACATGCAGGGAGTCAGAGTTTAGGTAAGACAGAGAAGGGCAGTGTACTAATAATAATCGTCAAAAATGATAATACCAGCCTAGAACTGAGCATTGAATATAGGCAAAAAGATACACATGATAACCTCTAAATGCATGTATTGCAATCCACAATGTATAAGAGAAGAGAGAAAGAGAGAGAGAGAGAAAAAGAAAGAAAAAAGAGATAAAGAATCTGCCATAGAGGCAGGCTAGAGGAGGGGGAGGAATTGGGGACACTGGGTGCTGGAAATGGGCACTGAAGTGGGGAATGGGTGCTGGACACTGAATGGCCAAAACCAAACATGAACGTCTTTGTAACTGTATATCCACGGTGGTATAATGAATTAAAAAAAAGTTATGTAAAAGAGCCGTGACAGTTCTCAGGAGAAACATATATGGTGCTGGGGATTTGGAACCAAGGTCAGTGGGTCAAATCAGCTGCATGAGAAACAAGTACCTACCTCTGAACCGCTTTCTGGCTCTAGTTTGACTGTGTTTATTCCCCTCAGTTTGAATATCTTTAATATCTCTTTCTTACTAAAATGCTGTTACTAAGATTCTCCAAAACCATGTTGAATAATAGCTTTTTAGAGTGCATACCCTTGTTTACTGATCTTAGCAAAAAATATTTCAATGTTTCACCTTTATTGTTTGTTCTGTAGCTGTTTTTTAGCTACACACCTGATAGTGCTCAGGAGTTACTCCTGGTGGTGCTTGAGAGAATCAATATGGGATTCCAGGAAATCAACCCCTAGGTACGCTGTATGCAAGACAAAGGCCCTACATGCTGTACTCTCTGGCCCCATTATGTTCCTGTTAGCTGTGGGTCTGTGGTAAATGACCTTCACTATCCTGGGGAAAGTGCCTTCTATCTTCATTTTCATTAAGAGTTTTGAAGTTTGGAGCAGGGTATTCATGCAGGGTTTGTGGTTTAGTCTGGTTCTGTGCTCAGGGATCAAATGAGGATGGGGTATATGAAAGGCAAGTGCTTTACCCCATACAATCTCCTGAGCCCCTGTTGAGAGTTGGTTGTTTTATTTTTATCATGAGTATTGAATTTTACCAAATGTTTTCCATTGATATAATTGTTATCTTTCCATTATATCCCCATTTACTTGCATATATTGAATCTTCTTTGTATACCTGGTATAATCCTCTTAAGGTACTGGTCTTTGGGTTTTGCAATTAGTGAAAGAGTTGAGCCCCGATCTTCTGATTCAGTTATTTATAACTTCTACTGTGGAAATAAAAACATCTGAGGAAGGAAGAGGAACAAATCCACCTGTATCAAGAATTATTGTGTGAGAGGAATGCTTTCGGACCCTTGCGCCACCAGTAGACACACAGGGACCACTCTCCCAGCAACCGTCCCACATTTGCTGTCCTCAGGTTGCTACATAGAAAGAAACAACAATTCCTTTATCTCTTTGTTCAAAAGTGCAATCCAGAAGGCTTAAACAAAGGGGAGCAATAAAGCTCTCAGGAGAGAGCTTACCTGAGGATGGATTGACGCTAATCATTCACGAGTAACTCTCCTGCTTCGCGCTTCTGTCATTTTCAGCAGCTAGGATGGCCAGGCACCATAACCTTTTTTCACAGGGATACCTGGCTGTGATTTCTCATGCATATGTTGCCCATAAAACAGAAAATGAACGTTTTTACATATACTTTTCTCAGTGCTGTGAAGCACTATTTATAGTTTTGGGTTTCCCCACCTTTATGGTATTGTGCACACATAAGATTATATGTAAGTATATAAAAATGAGTCAGGGTTCCTACTTCCCTGTCCGTGTTATCACTAATAACATGTCATGGTGATTTTTGTAGGCTATATCATTCTTTCTATGCTATACTTTACAAGGGAGATAAAGTTCCTGGCAATGCTAGGGTGCTCATGAGCTGTTATGAGCTGTTATGGGCTCATGAGCTGTTATGGGCTTAACAAAGCAGGCCTTATGGCCCTAGGAAAGCGTGCTACTATGACCAGCATTCCGAGACTCCAAGACTACACACAGCTGGACCATGTGATGCCAGGGATTCAAATTCAGGTCCAAGACATATAAAACATGCCCTTTAACCACTCAGGTCTCTCCCTGACCCCTCAATTTTTTTTTTTGGTTTTTTGGCTCACGCCTGGAAATGCTCAGGGTCACTTCTGGCTTTGTACTCCAGAATCATGCCCTGGCTGTGATTAGAGGATCACATGGGAAGGCAGGATCAAAGCCAGGTTGGACATAAGCAAGGTAAATGCCCTATCAGCTGTACTATCACTCCTGCCCCACTAACTCATATTTTTAAGTTTCCAAATGACTCTACGAAAAATGTTTTAGCAATTTCATAACCCTTCATAGTTGGAAAGTATAATGTATTCAGGGGGCATATTTGGTTGTTTTAATATTTTTACTCTTAAAAAGTAGACCCTTAATAGCATAAATGCACACATTTTATCGGTTACTCAATCCATCACAGAAGGAAAATCAGATCAGACTTGGAAGCTAGCAGTCAGGATAGGTAGGTTTTCTTTCCAGTTCTTCTACCTTACGAATGCTCATGACCAGCTAAGTCATCATAGAACTAGTTCTCTCCTCTTTTTGGACCTTTCCTTCACCTCTCCTCACCTAACTCACAAACTGGTAGTGTCTGTAGTGGTGTTCTCAAGCCCAAGCCTAACTCTCTGCTCAAGCATTGAGAATCATTTGATTCAAGTGTTAGCCACTGGTGGGCTTCTTGTCCTCCCAAAATTCACCCTATTCTCAGATTGGGGTGAGTAATTTATGTAGCATTGATTGGAAGCACCAGAATAAATTTGTGATCAGGCAAGGTAAAGGGAGTTCTATTTTGAGACCATTTGGACTAGCATCAGTGAATCGTGGGAGATGATGTTCTTGGTCCTTATAAAATGTAGCCTAACTGGGTTAAATAACACACATCTCCAAGGTCAATTTAATAACCTTCCTGAGTCTTTCAGGAGACCTGGTGTTTGCTCTTCCTGCTTCACCCATAATTAGACCTGGTTTAAATTAAATATGCAATGAGTGAGAACATCACTTAGGATTAGCAGATAGGACAAAGGTCAAGGTGAAATGAGAACTTATAAGAAGTGAGGAGCAAGATATACAGATGGCATCTTAACATCTCTCTCTCATTGAATCACCATGAGATACACAATTGCAAAAGCTGTTCATGATTTGCTGCAATCATACAATGTTCCAACACTCCAAAGTCAGCAGAAGGAGAACAGATACAGAATGATCTCTTCTGTGGGTGTATAAAATGCACAGTTGAGGAATAACAAATGGCCTACAGCAGGCAGGAGTGATGGTACACTGGGAGGGTAATCTACCTTTCATGCAGCTGACCCGGGTTTGATCCCCTGTATTGCATATGGTCCCCTAAGAATTAAGGTGAGAAAACTGCCAGGAGTGATCCTTGAGCACAGAATCAAGAGTAAGTCCGTGTATCACCAGGTGTGACCCAAGAAACAAAAAATAAGTAAATGGCCTAAAGCTACAGAATCTATGCACTAGTCCTCAGAACAGCCTACAGCAGTAGGTAGGCAGCAGAAAGGAAGTTTATGAGGGGAACTCTGAGCCAATGGTGGAAGAAAGGGGTAGTGGAGGGAAGAGTCGGAATACTGAACATAGTATTGCAAATTATGGAGACTAAATTTTTTACATAAGTAAGTAAATAAAATCTCTCAGTCCTAAAATAAAAATTAGTTTAAGTGATTTTTGGTGGTGAGTGTAAAGAAAACAGAGAAAGACGGTTGCATCACTTATAAAGCTGGCAAGAGTTTCTAGGAGATGGGAGTAATGTATCTTTGTTAAATGTTGTACAGGACTTCCAGTGATCACGTACCATTTGGGTTACAGCCCTCAAAGAGGGAATACACACATACCAATTAGGTTTCAGTTCTCCAAGAGAGGAAAATGAAGGGGAATATTCTTTTGTATTGCTGAGCACAAAATCAATATAAGTATTAAGATAAACTTAACACTTAGTTTACAATGCAGGTTAGAGGCTAGAGAGATAGTACAGTGGGCCAGGTACTTGTCTGGTATGCAGCAAACCCAGTTTAGAGGCTCAGCAGCCCTGAGAACTACCAGGAGTAATTCTTGCATACAGAGCTAGGAGTAACTCGAGCATCTATAGATGGGCTCCAAAACCAAAATAATAATAATGCATGTTAGCATTTACTTGACTGTATAATATATCCATTAACAGATCATGGAGGTTGGGAGTTTTGGGGCTGACCATCAGTAGGAGTCAGACTAAAAGCAACATTCACCTCGTCTTATAACTCCTGGGATAGATCCGCGGAAAGAAGCTGTCAAGTTTGAGGCAGACACTCAGTGTAAAAGGACCCATAGCATTTCCAGGAAACCATAACCCAAGAATTATTTTAAAAAATGTTCTGCAATGGTACTACCCTCCCTGCAATGACCAGATCCACTCCAGAACATTCCCAGACAGGAACAAAGACTCTGCTTAGTAAAGAGACCACCACAATTTAAAGCTCTCTTTTCCTTAAAACTCCTGGAAACAGCTCTCTGCACTGAGCGCTCAAGCTCAGTAGACAGAAAAAAAGATTCCTACGTACCTTGAAAGTAGTCCCAAAAGCAACTGAGGGTCTCAGTTATCAATGCCTGCAGCTTTCTTTCAATGCATCATTTTTTCTCCTATTTTATGGGTCTCAGGAGCTGCCCATATGCCTATGTTCTCAGTTCAGCTATTTACTGATGAAACTTAAAGGAAAGATCAGATTTTCTGTTGGGTGGAGCTCTGAGGAACTGTGGAGTCGGATGTTGAGAATGACCTCATGATGTATGGGATGCTCTGGCACCTTGCTAGAGCTAACTTTGGAATAACAGATATCAGAACCTGCCTAGAACTATATACAGTTTATAAATGTGAAAGAACCCGGGAAGGACCTAATCCTAAAATCTAGTACTATCTAAGACGAGCTGTGGGTCTGGCGTGGTCTCTCTTCCAGGTAGCTGGCATGAGATGGAGGAAAGGGCGGAGAAGCCCAAATCCCCGCCTCAAGTCTGGCCAGCGTGCCCTTACCCCCCCGCACGTGTGAGTGAACCCTTGAGCACTGTTGGACTCTGCCAGAGGCTGACCAAGTCTCCACCGGGAGGTCAGCTCCATGGGTTAAGCTTCCACATGGGGCCGAGCTGCTGTGGTCTGAGTGGATGGTCTCGATTCTACCCGGGCGCCAAGTCCTGGTCTGTGAGCAAGACAAAAAATCCTGGGGCTGAAGTGGAGGCTGGGGCTGACTTCCTTTCCCGTGAAGAGCTGAACCGCTTCTCTCCTGTATTGTTCACTGGCAGTTTCTCCACCATCCCCAGCTCATGGGGCAGGCATGGGTTCGCACTTAATTCAGAAAGAGAAAGGCTTTGAGAAGTGGAACATTTGGTACGGCAGGTAAGGTGCTCGCTTTTGCCTGTGGCTGACCTAGGTTCAATACTCAACACTCTTTAAATGGGGCTTTATACTTTTCTGCTTGTTGTGATTAACCTTAAATTCTAAAAGAGTATTGCCTTGGAAGTCCAGGAAAACAATCAAGAATGATAACAAGTTCTCAAATTCTCTATTTCAAATATTGGTTGTCTGTCTTCTTCTGTCTGGGCAGACAAAATATTCCATGATGCAGTATAAAAACATATTAAAGGTGCTAAGAAGAGAGAAAAGTGTGCTTCAGTTCTACTTCTAGAATTTATTATTTACCAGGTTTCTGCAACTCAGAATTATTTCTGAATATTCTGTTCAGTCCATGTAGAAAATCTTGATCACCTGAAATTCTCAAGTGTCCAAAGTTTTTTTTTATAATCTCTGCAATTGTATGTTTATTTTCGTGATAAATCTATCCTTTGGAGTATCTGTGTAACACTTCCCCCCAGAAGATTTCTCTAAACAAGGCATTAGAACTAGTCTAAATGGCAAAAGGCATGACAGTGCACTTAATAAAGTATTTAATTTAATTTAACACAATTGGCAAGGAAGTTTGCTCAGTTTTGTGACATACAATTTCCTAAAATGTACTAAGTTAACCAGACTATTAGTTTTCTGGATTTTCAAATTTTAGAATTCCCTACATTATTATTTATATGTATGCATGTATATGTATATATATTAAAAAGGTCAAACATTTCTTTTATGTAACAATGCTTCCACTAAAGGCTTAACAAATCAAATAGATCTGATTCATATATATTTTACTTTCAATAAGTGAAGAAAGTAACTATTATGGGAAAGCCTTCCGTGTTCATTTTCCCTGTAACCAACCAAGATTGTTTTCCTTAGAATTTTGATATCTGGAAATATAAAAATAAAATAATTTTTATATTTATCTCACAGATATTAAAAGTGTTTTAATTAAACATTTTATTATACCACCGTGAAATACACAATTACAACGTTGTTCATGTTTGGAGGTTTCGGTCACATTGTGTTCCAGCACCCTGCCCTCCACCAGTGCCCATTTCCCACCACCAATGTCCCCAATTCCTCCCCCTCCATAGCCTGCCTAAATGGCAGGTTCTTTATCTCCAGATATTAAAAGTTTTAAAACACAGAGAGAGCAAGAAGCAATACTCAACTATCCATTTAAACACAGTAACAATGATTTCAAAATTGTAACTAACCTAGATTTTCTAAAACCAAGACAAAGTTACTTAAAGACCTGATGATTAAACTGACCTGAATTTTAATAATATATACTTTCATTGTCTAAGCCAACCAATTTAGCAATTTACAATCTGAAGAAAGCCAGACACTTTTGAAGACTTTTTTGCCCTTTAAGAAAATGAAAAATTAAAATTTGGGTTTATTCAAATATACTACAGCTGTTAGCACTTGATTTTCAGATCCTTATAACTTTTCAGCTTGCCTTTGCACACAGCTAGTCCAGGTTTGGTTCCTGACATCCCATTTGGTCCCCAGAAACCTGCTAGGTGTCATCTCTGAGCACTGCCAAGTATGGCCCACATAAAAACAAACAAATAAAAACCAAACAAATAAACAAAATACTTATCCAAATATTTGCTAAGACTCAGTGTTATCCAGGGTAGAGTCTTCATTTCAGTCAACCTGGAATTACTATCTTGCCTGAGTAATCTATTATGTATTCTCACTGAGTAGCTCTAAAAAATTTAGACTACCAAATAACTCACAGACAAAATATTCATTCCTAAAGATTCCTAGCATTTGTTTTAAACCTTGCAAGTAAGTGAACCTGACTTGTAAATTTCACTGGTGTTAGCAAGTGATTTCATTTTGCCTCCCTATAAATAAAAAAATAAAATTGACAAGATCAAATCAACTACGTTCCCGGTTTCAAGAATAGGAGATAATTCTGAAGAACAAACACAGGTCGGATTTTAAAAAAATTATATCTGGAGCCAGGAGCGATAGTACAGCAGGTAGGAAGGATGCTTAACTTACAAGTGGTTGACCCCATTTCAATCACTAGCACCCTGTCTGGTCCCTCAAGTCCCATGTGCTCCGTGATCCCTGAGCACAGAGTCAAGAGAAAACCCCAGGGCCAGAGTAACAGTATCACAGGTAAGGCTCTTGTTGGCACATGACCAAGCGGCTCTCCAATTCCCCCAACACACACACACACACACACACACACTCCATATGGTCCCACTGAGCCATGACAGGGGTAAGGCCTGAATATAATAGGATGTGTTCTCTCCCGCTTCCATAAAAAATATTCAACTTTATAACTCCAGAAATATGCATATTTCAAATTAAGCTACTACGTTTCTGATCAGATTTTTTCCTGTGTGTTGTATTTTGAGGGGTTGTGGGATTTTTTATTTGTTTGTTTTGATGTTTGGGCTATACCTGTTGGTGCTCAGGGCTAATTCCTGGCTCTGTGCTCAAGGATCACTTCTGATGGGCTCAGGGGACCATATGGGATGCCAGGATTTGAACCTGGATTGGCCACATGCAAACCAAGTGACCTGCCCATGTATAAAACTCTGACCCTCTGACGAGTTTTTTGTTTATGAAAATTATCTTATAGCTTCAGCATTGTGGACAATTATTCTAACAATTCCATCCAGATGCAAAACAAAGTGGGAGGGTACAAATGTACATTCAGACACAAAAAGAAGTCTTCCCAGTTTCCATTAAATTTCAGATATCTGTAAAAAGAAGTATCTAAACTTCCAATGTTAATATTTAAAGGCTACAAGAAGTGGGGGTATGAGTGATAGTACAGCAGTTAGAACATTGCCTTGCATACAGCTGAGTTGGGTTTAATCCCCAACACTCAATATTGTCTCCAGAGCCTGCCAGGAGTGATCCCTGAGCCCAGAGCCAGGAGTAAGTCTTGAGCACAGACATGTGTATACCATCTGGGCACGCCTAAGCCCCCGCAAAGAAAAAAAAAATCCACACTTCCTTGACAAGTTCAGTAGTTTTGTAACTCCTATTCAAGATGTTTCTCCTTAAAGCTGACTGAAACCAGGCTTTCATTTGTAAACTATAACAGTCTGATACCTACCTGAAGCCAGTCCTTGGCCTATAAAATGAGCAATCCAGTAGATGTCTTTTACATTCTGTAGCTCCTAGATTCTAATCAACCCAATCTATTTTTGTTTTCTTTAGGTTCACTATTTCAAACTTAGTGCAGTTTTTTGAAATTCAAAAGAGTTAAAATTCAAAGGGGCCTGAGCGATAGTCCAGCAGGTAGGGTGTTTGCCTTACACACAGCGATCCGGGTTTAATGCTCGGCATCCCATATGGTCCCCTGCGCACTGCCAGGAGTAATTCCTGAGTTCAGATCCAGGAGTAACCCCTGAGCACTGCTGGGTGTGACCCAAAAAGCAAAAAAAAGAGTTAAAATTCAAGCTGATCTCAGGTGTTACAAAATTTGCTTAGTCATGAAATCCTTTATTTAGTCATGAAATCCTTTTTTTTTTTTTTTTTTTTTTTTTTTTTTTGGGTCACACCGGCGATGCTCAGGGGTTACTCCTGGCTCTGCACTCAGGAATTACTCCTGGCGTGCTCGGGGACCATATGGGATGCCGGGGATTGAACCCTGGGCCGCCGCTGGGCTATTGCTCCGACCCCAGTCATGAAATTATTACATTATTTCTTTACCCATTTAATCCATTTTATCTTTACCAATAAGAAATCTAGATTGAAAACTTCATTTTTTTCTTAAGCCCAATAACCAGAAACCTTCTAACTTAATTGTTACCCAATGTTTTTTCTCTCTTTACACCATAAATACGATCACAGCCAAAATGAGTCCTTGATTATCTAATAGCATAAAATACTAGATGCAAGAAATTTATCCCAGTTACCAGACATTTGACAAAATAATTCTAACTCTAACCATAATAATTAAAAAGTCCTGGACCCTGGGCAATAGTACACAGGTAGAGTACTTGTCTTGCAAATGACCAACCTGAGTTTGATTCCCTAGCATTCCATATGGTCCCCAAAGTACAGCCATGAATGATTCCTAGGTGGAGATAGAAAATGGGTCTTATGGAGAGGGTTGGATACAGTTCCTCCAAATTATCTTTATCCGAAGTTCTCTGCAAGCATAAAAAAATATAGGTGTTAACACATGGAAACCATTGGACTTGCTTCCCCCTTTTCTGAGGGGTCCAAGTGTCTCTGAGCAGTGCCTTAATTTCTTCATTTTCAAAGAACTCAGTATTTGCATCTCAAAACGGTGTGGACCTCATGTCTTTGAACTACTTCTGGGAGGCTGTTACTTCTTAGTTTTATTTTTTCAGGAACTCCAAACAGGATGTTCAACAGAGAAAAACCAAAGTCCAGACACAAATGAACCTTCTCAAGTGCAAATCACCTCCAGTCCCAACCCCAATCCCCAGGAGTAGACTGTAGCAGTCACCGAATTCTGTGATTACCACCTGGTAGCACCACAAAACAAATGACAGGGTCCCAAGTGACAAAGAGCCCAGGGAGCAAAGACGGGAGGACTCCAAGGACTTACCTATTCTTAGAACTCATTGACTTCAATTAAGCTCCCTTTCCTCTCCATCACAGAGTGTCCCTCTCCACAACCTGCAAATAACAGATGAATTCATTCACAGATGCAGCTGAAAGGCTAAGAGGAAGCTTCAGTTTTCCCTTGCTAGTGCCCAGAGTGGCTCCATTGTAGCTGCTACCATCCTATAATCAACATTCTGGCATTTTCCTTGGCCTCTCCTTCAGGCTAAGAGCCACACAATTTCTCAGTGTCCTAAATTATGCCCCACGCCTTGGTCTGCAGATAACAGGATTGTTCTGAGGTGAATGGTGAAATATGTAACCTAAACAGTATTAAATAAAAGAGCACTCACTAAAGTGGGAATGCAGGGTGCTTTCTTATCTTATCAACACAAATGGTCCCTAAAGTAACTACATATCTCCTAGGGTACAAAGAATCCTCTGGTACTTTGATTAGAAAACTTATGAAACCCAATTTTTCCTGTGAAATCCTCACAAAAGGCACCTTAACTCTATTCTAGGCATTCCTGCCTGGGTGGGACATTTCTTTCTCTTCTGCTTTTTTAAAAAACTTCTCTTTCTTTCTAGCTATTTGCATCATTTTTATTACTCAATAGTTTTATTCCTGAAAACATTGAAGAATCTGGAACCATGGACCAACAGAGAGACCCACCAGTGTTCCCCACATCAGATTCACAGAATTCCCACTGCTACAGAGCACTCACTGCTCCCCCAAGTCCACAGGAAATGGGCCCCAGGCAAAGGGAGGTGAGTTTCTTTCTCCTGGGCATGTACTCCAAAATATCTTCCCCTGTTCACAGACTCTGGCATGGGTACACACCTGAGTGATTTATCCCAGCTGCTTTTCTGACCCATTGGGAGCAGTAAGCATCAGTGGGAAAGAGAGGACAATCCCAGAACAAAGAGGCCCTGCTGAATCATATCCTTACCCTGTTTCTCTCATGTTGGCTCACCACAGCAGAAGCTGTTAGAACCATAGTGCAGCCATTTTAGTTGTTAGGCACCATCTAACTATTCTGTATGGTTATGTGACTGACAGTTAAACTAGGCATGAACCGGTGGCCACATCTTGGAACATAACCTGGGAAAGGGAACCAGGAGAACAGAACTTATAGTACCTACAAGAGGCGCCAAGCAATCAGTATAAGGAAGAAATCTGGTGGCTGGCCTGTCTGGGATAAAAAGAATAGAACAAAAAGAAACCACAGGTGGTACCAGTCAATGAGGAGAAGCAGAACTATTGGCAAAGGATGTGATTTTGAGCTACTTAAACCCTCTCCTGCACCCGGGGCAGGGGGGCATTGTGCCCCAGCTGTAACTTCTGTGGGATGTGGCCCTGACCAGTCAGTCTGTAATAACTCTCTATAATAAAACTTTTTAACTCCTTGCAGGTGTCAGGTGTTCAAATTGAGAACCCTAAAAAAGCCAATCCTGGCTCTTTATCAAACTAGTTATGAAGGGATGGATTCATCTGCCCCGGAAAGTCAATCAAATGAAGCGTAATGACTGGTCAAGAAGAAGTGCTTTAGTGGTAACTCATCAACAGGTTGGAAGATAGTGGTAGGTTTGTGGCTTCAAAATTACCATCTTGTCTACATGATCAAAAGAAAGGTTATTGCTTTGTTTTGTCTTTTTTTTCTTGGAGCCAAAGAGATAATACAACTGGTAGGACTGCTTCTTGCAAGGAGCCAACCCAGGTTCAATACCACACACCACATATGATCCCCTGAGCCCAGTCAGTATGATTCTTGAGTACAAAGCCAGCAGTAAACCATGAGCAACCACCAAGTATGGACAAAAACACAGTTTTCTAAAGTTTTAAAACAGATTTTTATAGGAAATAGGGGGGAAGAGCTGCTACTGGCTCTCACTGTGCCCAGCTGATCACAAGGCACCCGGGAGGAAAGGCAGGTTCTAGCCCTGGCCTGCCACCCAGCAGAGCCTCACAAAGAAGCCAGAGGGACCGCCACACCATGAGGGCCGCCATTTTCCACATCCAGACTCCCCACTCGTCAGAGTTCCACCCAGCAGAAGAG
>JAJIBD010036239.1:0-16779 GCA_021461705.1 Cryptotis parvus
AGCTGTGGGTTTGGAGTGTCTCTCTTCCAGCTGTTGGCTGTTGTGGCTGGGAGCTCGTAGCCACACCTACCGACATGGAGTCTGAGGAATGGGTGGAGGAGCCCAAATCCCTGCTGGATTAGGAAATGTTTTAGAGATAGCTGGTTCAGTTTATGGGCTCCATATTAAAATCCAGGCTCAAGTAATGTTAATTGATGCATGATGTCTTTTCACTAACAATTTTAGTAGACTCTGGAAATAGAAGCATACCCTACAACACAGTGCTGGATAATTTGCCTTATGCGTGAAGTTTAGTTGGAAGAAGTAGATTTGTTTTTTTTATTGATCTATTTAATTTTATTTATTTTTTAATAAGTTTTTATTATACCACCGTGAGATATACAATTACAAAGATGTTCATATTTGGGTATTGGTCATACAGTGTTCCAGCACCCATCCCTCTACCAGTGCCCATCTCCCACCACCAATGTCCCGGTTCCCTCCCCCCTCCCCCAGCCCCACCTCCATGGCAGGTTCTTTATTTCTTTCCCTTTCTCTCTGTCTCTTTCTCTTTTCCTTCACTTCCAGACTATGGATTACAGAACATACATAAAAGGGTTGTCATGTGTATCATTTTTGCCTGTATTTAATGCTCAGTTCTAGGTTGGTATTAGTACTTTCAACAATTGTTAGCACACTGTTCCATTTTCTGTCTTAGCTAGCCTCTGACTCCCACATATTTGTGATAATTTCCACCTTTGACAAAACCTCCTGATACATGTTTCACTTGACCTTGGACATTGGAATCAAAATATATACATATATATTTATGTCATGCAAATAAATGCAGTCATTCTATATCTGTCACTTTCCTTCTGGCTAATTTCACGCAACATGATCTTCTCCATGTCTATCCATTTATAGGCAAGTTTCATAACTTCATTTTTCCTAGCAGCTGCATAGTATTACATTGTGTAGATGTACCAAAGCTTCTTTATCCAGTCATCGATTCTTGGGCACTCTGGTTGTTTCCAGATTCTGGCTATTGTGAATAATGCTGCTATGAACATAAAAGTAGGGATGGTGTTTCCGCTGCGTATTTTTGGCCTCCCAGAGTAGATTCCCAGGAGTGGTATGGCTGGGTCAAATGGGAGTTCAATTTCTAGTCTTTGGAGGAATGTCCATATTGTTTTCCAGAAAGGCTGTACCAGCCGGCATTCCTACCAACAATGGATGAGTGTTCCCTTTTCCCCACATCCATGCCAACACTTGTTGTTGTTGCTGCTTTTGGATATGTGGTGTGGATATCTCATTGTTGTTTTGATTTGCATCTCTCTGATGATTAGTGATGATGAACATTTTTTCATATGCTTTTTGGCCATTTGAATTTCTTCCTTGCTGAAATTTCTGTTCATTTCTTCTCCACATTTTTTGATGAGGTTGTTTGTTTTCTTCTTGTAAACTTTTACCAGTGCCTGATATATCCTGGATATTAACCCCTTATCAGATGGGTATTGGGTGAATATTCTTTCCCATTCTGTGGACTGCCTTTGTATCTTACTCACTGTTTCTTTTGAGGTGCAGAAGCTTTTTTAGTTTCATGTAGTCCCATATGTTTATCTTTTCTTCTAGTTGCTCTGTTAGTGATGTTTCACCTTGGAAGATGCCTTTAGCTTCAATGTAGTGGAGGGGTTTTTCCTATATTTTCTTCAATGTACTTTATGGATTCAAGTCTGATATTGAGATCTTTAATCCATTTTGATCTGATTTTTGTGCATGGTGTTAGACACAGGTCCAAATTCATTTTTTTACGTGTCGCTGCCCAGTTTTCCCAACACCACTTGTTGAAGAGGCTTTCCTTACTCCAGTTTGGACTCTTCGCACCTTTATCAAAGATTAAATGATCATGTGTTTGAGGTTGGGTGTCAGGATACTCAATTCTATTCCATAGGTCCACAGGTCTGTTTTTATTCCAATACCACACTGTTTTAATTACTAGTGCCTTGTGGTACAGTTTGAAATTGGGAAAGGTGATGCCTCCCATCTTCTTTTTCCCGAGGATTGCTTTAGCTATCCTTGGGGGGTTTATTGTTCCATACAAGTTTCAGGAGTATTTGGTCAATTTCTTTAAAGAATGTCATGGGTATCCTTATAGGGACTGCATTGAATCTGTACAGAGGTCTAGGGAGCATTACCATTTTGACAATGTTGATTCTCCCCATCCATGAGCAGGAAATGTGTTTCCATTTCCTCGTTTCCTCTTTTATTTCTTGGAGCAGTGTCTTGTAGTTTTCTTTTGTACAGGTCCTTTGCACTCTTGGTTAAGTTGATTCCTAGATATTTGATTTTCTGTGGCACAATTGTGAATAGAATTGTTTCCTTAATATCCCTTTCTTCACTTTCGTTATTTGTATATAGGTTAGCCACCAACTTTTGGGTGTTGATTTTGTATTCTGCCACTCTACTATATGTGTCTATTGTTTCTCAGAGTTTTTTGGTAGAGAGTTTAGGGTTCTCTAGGTATAATATCATGCCATCTGCGAATAATGATAGCTTGACTGGAAGAAGTAGATTTGGATTTTCTAAATTGGGCTGTGGCTCTTTGATCACTGGTGTGAGGGGACTATCGTTGGTCTCGAGCATGACCAGGGAATCCGATGGACATATTTAGTATGGAGACCCAAAAACAGCCCCAACTACACAGAACACAAAATAAAAATATTATGAACATACTTGCATAAGAAGTACATACAGATATGCACTTACAGTGTGCATATATATTCTCAAATAAAAATTTATGATTGATGAATTCACACTGCTGGCTTGAATTTTTTGTCTATTCATTTGCTTTATTTTAGGTGTTCTCAATCTATATTTGTTTTTTTCCAGTTTCCCTGGTTAAAATTCTGACAATTAATAATACTCACTTGCTCAGTATTATTCTACTCTAAAATATTTTAGCATAGCTTTGCAAATGTTGTTATTTAAAAAAGTAATTAAAAATGTACAAATGTAAGAAAAATCTTTATGAACAAAAGGATTTGTTTATAGTTTGTTTGCCCCTCTTTTAAGATTAAGATATGGAGATATATTTAGATAATAAATTCAAGGGGGTTTGGATTAGGCTCCTTCCTTCCTTCCTTCTTTCCTTCCTTCCTTCCTTCCTTCTTTCCCTTCCTTCCTTCCTTCCTTCCTTCCTTCCCTTCCTTCCTTCCTTCCTTCCTTCCTTCCTTCCTTTCCTTCCTTCCTTCCTTCCTTCCTTCCTTCCTTCCTTCTTCCTTCTTGCTTCCTTCCTTCTTCCTTCCTTCCTTCCTTGCTTTCTCTTTTCTCCCCCTTTCTTTTAATGTCCTGCAAATGAGTGCAATCATTCTATTTGTCCTTCTTCCTCTGACTCATTTTACTCAGCATGATACTTTCCCTGTCCATCAGGTATAAGTTAATTCAATTTTCATGACTTTATTTTTGCTAACAGCTGCATAGTGTTTCTATTGTGTAGATGTACCGTAGTTTCAAGTCATCTATTCTTGGGCATTTGGGATGTTTCAGATTCTGGCTATTTTGAATAGTGCTGTAATGAATATAGGAGTGTGACTAGATTTTCTGTGTTTTTGGACCCTGGAGTATATTCTCAGGAACTGTATTGCTGGTTCTTGTGGAAGCTCAATTTCCTGTTTTATTGAGGAATGTCTATTTTTTTTTTCCAGAAAGGTTGGACCAATAGGCATTTCCACTAGCAGTGGATGAGCCTCCCTTTCTGTATTCATGCCAGCGCTGATTGATCTTTTTAGGTGCCAGTCTCTGTGACATGAGATGATATCTTACCATTGTTTTGATTTTAATCTCCCTAATTAGTGATGTAGAGGACTTTCTCATTTGTCTTTTGGCCATTTGTATTTCTTTTTTTTGAGGCAGTTTCTGTTTATCATTTTTCTGCACTTTTGATGGGGCTGTATTTTTTTATCTCTTGTAAAGTTCCACTAGTGTCTTATATATCTTGAATATTAACTCCTGATATAATGAGTGTGGGTTAAATAATTTTCCTATACCATGGGCTGTCTTTGTGTTCTGGTCATTGTCTCCTTTGAAGCTTCTTAATTTAGTGTAGTTCCATTTATTTTTCTTTGCTTGCACTTGCTTGGTCAGTGTTTCATCTTTGAAGATGCCTTTAGCTTCAATGTCAAAGAGTTCTTCCTGTGGTTTCCTCTATGGACCTTTTATTATTCAGGTCTAATATCAAGGTATTTAATCCATTTTGATTTGATTTTTGTGCAATCTGTTAGAACAAGGTAAGAGTTTGTATATTATATATTATATATTTATACTATCATTATTATTTTTACATGTAGCTGACCAATTTTCCCAATACCACTTGTTGAAGAGGGTTTCCTTGCTCCACTTCATAGTACTTTGCTTCTTTATTAAATATTAATCATTTCCCTGAGGGTCTTTCCCTGGTATATTCAAGTTTATTTCATTGATCTGAGAGTCATCTTTTATTCTAATACTCTTATAATTTAGTGCTTCCTGATTTCTCCATATTCCTCTTCAGACTAACACATCCTGAATCTCTAAGGGTGAAATAGTGAAAAGATTTGTTCAGTTTGTGTAGTAAGTGCTAGAGTTCAGTCTTGTATTCTCCAACTTCAGTCATGGCTTATGTCTTCCTGAAGCATCACATAAACAATTGAAAAATTATAATGAAATTCTATCACTATCACTATCCTCCTGTTCATCATCTATTTGCTCGAGCGGGAAGAGCAAATGTCCTTCTCCATATGTCCTGTCCCATGCTAGTAGAGCCCCAGGGCATCTGCTTGCTCCAGGAACATAAAGAGCCTCAGGGAATTATATTAGGTCATGGGAATGACCTAATATAATTGTTACTGGTATTTGGCATATCAAATATGACACGGGCAGCTTGCCAGGCTTGCTGTATGGGTGGCATACTCTTGTAGTCACCTCTAAATATAGCATTTATTGATGAACTGCGCAGCCGCTTGCGGTAGCGTGAGCCGGGCTGTGATAGGATCGTCTGCTGCTGGGTGGAGTTCTGACAGAGGAAAGTCCGATGTGGAAGATGGCAGCCCTCATGGAGTGGGGAGGGGTTGTCGGGCTTGTTGTGAGGCCCTGCTGGAATGGTGGGCCAGGGCTAGAACCCGATCCATCCCTCACTACTAATAATGAAATTAGTAGGGAAAAAGAGCTAGTTTGTAAAGGTCAAAATTTTACAATCATAATTATACCTTTTTTTCTTCTTTTGGCAACACTGTGGGGAGCTCCTGGAATATTCCTGGCTCTGTGTTCACTCCTTTGGGGGAATCACATGGATTTCTTGGGGTTAAACCTAAATTGGGAGCATGAGAGACAAATACCCTACCTGCTGTACTACCTCTCCAGCCCCATATGTTTATTCCTTAATCATAGATGGATATTGTAAATTTATGATTGACATTAATATTTTCTTTGTACCTGCAGAAAGCATTATAGTGACTGATGTTTATAACAGAACATAATGTAAATATAAAATGTCACTTACATTTCATCCTTATCATTAACCTCTCTAAGACTACTAAAAAAGACTACTAAGTTAAGAACCAAGAAGGGTAAAAAGGCACACACAGAAATACGTTTATACACTGAGATTTTAAGAATATGAAAGTCTATTTAGAAAGAGTTTGGACCTGGACTTTTATAAAAAGAATTTGTAGCACTCTTAAGCAAACAGAATTACAGGAACAATTTATTTTACTTTTACATCTCCCTGAAAAGTGGAAGAAAGGAAATAATGAGTTTTAGCAAACAGGACAATAATAGGTCTATCCCTGCAGTCATAAATGTTAATCACTGATGCTCTTGGGAAATTGGGGTCTCAGATCAAAATGCATCAGTTTTAGAAGGTTAATTAAGCACCAAAAATGTAGAATATTAATGCTGTCTAGATTACTTGATTATGTTAATACTAATGAACAGAATCAAGTAATAACAATTCTGTTAATAATTGTTATCAATATTTACTGCAGATTCATTCCCATGCATTTCTGGGAATAGACTGAGATAAAACAAGATATATATATATATATATATGATATCATAATTTTATAAAACACAATATTCCGTCAAGCCCAGATGTCCCAAATGATACAACTGTCTATATATATATATATATATACATATATATGATACAACTGTCTATATATATATATTGACAGTTGTATCATTTGGGACATCTGGGCGTGACAGAATATTGTGTTTTATAAAATTATGATTATCATAGTATTTGGAAAAAATAAGTTGAGAATAGGGAGTTCTTTCAGAATTTATAATTTTTACTCATTTCTCCTTTAGTCCCTTGAGATAGATGCAATTCTTTTAAGCATGTCTTTGAATGCTTGTATTACTTGCTTGTTTCTCAGAGCATAAATAAAGGGATTCATTACAGGGGCCACTGAAGTGGTCAGCACTGATACCACCTTTATTAACAGCTACTCCTTCTTTTGCAGATGGTTTCACATAAATAAAGATGCAGCTTCCATAAGTAATAGAAACTACAATTACATGGGAAGAACAAGTTGAAAAGCCTTTTTTCCTTTGTTGAACAGAAGGGAATCTGAGGATGGTCTTGATGATGTATATGTAAGACATAATGACACAAGTCAAGGTGAATAGGAGTGTTAACACAGCCAGGATCAAGACAAGCTGTTCTAAATCTTCTGTGTCAGAGCAGGTGATCTTCAGGATAGGAGCAGCATCACAGCCAAAGTGATCTATGACATTAGAGTCACAAAACTCGAGATTAATGCCCATGCCAAAAGGTGGGATGACAATGACTAGAGAAATCACACAGCAGCCCAGGAGGAGTTTGAGACAGACTTCATTGTTCATGATGGTTGTATAATGCAGGGGTTTGCAGATAGCTACGTAACGGTCATAAGACATGGCAGCCAAGAGAAAAAACTCTGTGGCCGCTAAGAGAACAACAAAAAAATAGTTGAGCGGCACATGCATTGTAGGTAACTAGATTGTCCCCAGATGCCATGGAGTAGAGGAATCTGGGGATGCAGACAGTTGTAAAGGAAACTTCCAAGATGGAAAAATTCGGAGGAAAAAGTACATAGGAGTTTTAAGGTGAGAATCCACCAAAGTGAGAGTGATGATGGTTAGATTCCCGACAATACTCAACAAATAAGTCAGAAACAAAAATATAAAAAGCAGAATCTGTAGAATTGGATCATCTGTTAGTCCCACCAGGATAAATGTTGTTATTGCTGTATAATTTCTCATTACTTATTTTTAACAGTGGCCTGGTCTGAATGTAAAAATAAAAAAGAAATTAGATCAAAGAAAGAGACTTGGTATAAGTTGGTAATTGGGTGAGGTGAAAATGTCATGTAAACCAAGATCTTATTTTGTTTCCTGTTAAGAATGTTACCATAGTGGTAATTAGTTCATAACGTTAACATTATTGGTCATTATTGCTAAACATTATACTATATATCATCCAGAAGACTCTTACTAAAATTCATATTATCTATGTAGGATTATTTCAGTATTGGTTGAACTAATGCATAGAAATTATATTATTTACATTATCTGCGTTTTATACAGATATGAAATCTATGGTTTGGTTTAATGGTTTGTAAGATCTATGGTTTGTAATTTCATGACAGTGATACCTTTGGTGTGTCTCATATGAGATGAACTTCCCTCTTCAAACTGTTTCATTCTTTGCTATGATAATCAACATGTCCTCCTAAAATAAAAGCATGTCTGTTTGCCTTCTTCCAGTTCTAGTTTTTTAATGTTTGTTTGCTTTTGGGGTGGTGGTGGATGGATTGGGGGACAGTGACTCCATCCATCAATGCTTGTGGACCATGCTGTGTGTCAGGGATCAAACTTTCCTTGATCTCTCTACTGTCTCCATGATTCCTCCTCTTTCTAAACTGTCTAGAAACACTCTCACAGTTCATTCAAAAGACAGAATCAAAGTGATCTCTTAGAATCATATGTGAGAGATCTATTTTACCTTCTTTTAGATAAGATCTGGAACTTTCAGTCCCAGACTCCCTTGGTATCAAATTCAACCCTGATTCTTCATGATGTCGTTGCTGTGCAATTCTCTTAACTTGTTGCTTATTATTCCAGCTATACCAACCCTTAGATCCTTGAATATGCTTTTTTCCTCCACCTGAGGGCCTTTGCAGCATTTTCTGTGTTCTTGAAATGTTTTGCTTAAATTCTTACTTCGTGTGTGACTAGATCTTAATTTTTAAGTGCCAACTTAAATATGACCCATCATGAATGCTCTCCTATGCCGTCTCTGTGGCTAAAATCACCAGGATTCCATTGAGATTGAGCTGGGATAACTTTCCTCCACCTCTGTGTCATCTGGGAGGCCTGGTGGAGCCTCCCATGAAATGCTTCTGGACTGTTTTCCATGATCCAGAGATACTCAGACACGGGGGAAGAGTTGTTACTGGCTCTCCCGATCATAAGGCATCTAGAAGGGAGGGTGGGTTCTGGTCCTGGCCTGCATCCTAATAGGGTCTTGGAAGAAGCCAGAGGAAACTCGTGCACCATAATCACAGCAATTTTCAACATCCAGACTCCACAGATTGTCAGAGCCCTACCCAAGAGAGAAGCTGATTTAAAGCCCATATATGGGGCTTGGCAGCTAAAGTCACTGGGCTTCTGTGGAGATGGAGCTGGCGTCCCTTTCCCCAACCTCTGTCTTATCAGGGAGGTCTGGTGGACCAGCCCATGAACTGCTTCTGGGCTGTTGGCCATGATCACGAAGCAGCCATGTGATATCTCAAACTAGTAGAAACCAATAACATTCTAGAAACTCAGAAAGTAAATGCAAGAATAAAAATTGACCAGACTTGCTCATAACAAACCAGAAAAAATGTCATGACTTTATCAATACTATTGCGATATATGTGCTGTAATGGTTAATATAATTGAGTGCCGGCTGAGGGAATAGGCATGGGGAAGGGGGTTGGGTGGGAAATGAGGGTCTTTGGTGGTGGGAACACACTGGTGGTGCTATTGGTGTGGAATGATGAATCTTTATAACAACTGTATTATGAAAAACTTTGTACTTTGTAAATCATGGTGTTTTAATGAAAAAAATTAAAAATAAGAATGTCCTTTTATGTTTTATCTTCCCCCCAATGTTACAAGCACATTGCTTGTGTATTAGGATACATATAGTCTACAATTGTATATTTATTTATTTATTTATCTTTACCATCATCCTCTACTTCATGAGAACACAAACCATTATCTATTTTGTAAACCAATGTAAATCTTTGCCTGGCACTTAAGCAGATTATTAAAAGCTTTTATTGAATATATTGGTGTATATATTTCATTTTTGCATTTATTGAGCATTGCATTGAAAGTATAATAAAAATGTGATGTCATGAATCTTTCATATTTTATATTTTATGTTTTAATATTGAATTAATGATCTTAGTGAAATTTTCGATGTGAAAAAATTAAGTGATCACTTTTTGCCATATGTATTTGAGACTTTAATCTGTCTCCCTCCATATGTATTTGAGACTATTTAATCTGTCTCAAAAAATTTGCAACAATAAGGCAAAACAAGAATAAACCTTTCAATTTTTAGATTCTTTTTTTTATTCTTTATCACTTTTTCTTCCTTCCCTCCTTCCTTTTTGCCTTTTGTTTTTAAATTGAATACAGTGCAATAGAACATTACAAAGCTTTTCATGATTGGGCTTCAGTCAGACAGTGTAAATGTTTTCATTTTGTAGGGAATCACCCAATTGTGCCCTGAGACTGCTCCTAGTGATACTTGGCCTGGCTGTCCAGGCCCGAAGATTCGGTGCTCTGTCCAGCTATGAACCACTACAGGTCTAGTCCTTTGAATGCTTTCCAGTTCAAGAATAATCTTTTGAAAAACTACTTAGGGTTAAGTTTTGGTTGGATAGAGTATTTTATATAAAAAGTGGATGCAGAAGAAAAATTCCCATTTTTATTTTTTTCTTCATCCCATTTTCTCTGGGTTTGACCAAGAACAATGGAGGCTCAATCCTTAGAGTTCCTTCTCCTTGTCCTTAAAGTTCCACTGGATTAATTACAAGAGTCAGTGGCTTTGGGTATAAAACCTGGAATATGGAACCTATATTTTGTTTTCTGGGGAGTGAGAGTTTGGGAAAAACTGCACTGGTGCTTGGCAGCTTTGCCTGGCTTTTTTGCTCAGGGACAATCCCTGGAAGTTTTTAGACGATGTACATGGCACTGGAGATTATAAGCAGGGTTATCTGGATGCTAGGAAAGCCCTTTAGCCCTTGTGCCATATCTGCAGCTCTAATGTGCCTTTCTTACAGTGATTAAGAACTGGGTTAAACATTTAATGGCTATGAAACCTTGGAAGTTCAATAATAGGTTCATCTCAGTTACAGAAAAGCAAACAATAATTATATGTTTTGATAGATAAAAAATAACTATTTAAAAAACAACTGTATTTTTATGGATTAGTATTGAGATTTAAAATGTATTTTTCTCTTAGGCTTTTAGCATCAAGCTCATATAAGACAGATTTTTATTTACTATCTTATTTCCTTTCTAGGATTTGCTGCCCTTTCCTGCTTTCCTCTGCAACTCTTTCCAATACTCGTTTACTCTATCTCTTGATTCTTCCTTCCCTTTCCCCATTCCCACACCATTAAATTCCAAATATGTATTTTAATTTTTTTATTTCATCCTTAAAATGAAGGTTCTCTTAAATTCTAAAAGAATACTTGTTGCTAGGTCTGTTAATCATGGATATAATTCAACTGTATACGGTATAACATACAATTTGATCTCTTATTATATATATATTTTTTTTTGCTTTTTTGGGTCACACCTGGAAATGCTCAGGGGTTACTCCTGGCTCTGCACTCAGGAATTACTCCTGGCAGTGCTTTCGGGGACCATATGGGATGCCGGGATTGAACCTGAGCCAGCATGGGCCAGCCCGAATGCAAGGCAAATGCCCTACCCACTGGACTATCGCTCCGGCCCCCTGATCTCTTATTTTATATATTTTGTTACATATCACTTAACCACAAAATCATATTATAAGGATTGAATTGACATGTGATTTTTATGATTAGCAAATGTTATAGAGTGTAATTATGTCAGCCTAGATGGTATAGCCTGCTGTATACAGCGGGACTATATTATCCCTTATTGTATCATATATGTTGTTTATTGTTGATTGAGGGTTGTTAAATAATGCCTTATTGTATATAGTCAAAAGTTATTCCCTACCCAAATTTCTTAATTCAAACATTTTTACTTTTGAAATTGTCAATTCTCATCTCCTCAGTAACTACGGCTCCCATATTTCCCACTGAACTTGTTTAAGATCCTCTTTTTTACATTGTATTACTTGAGAATGCTTTTCTGAAATCCCACCCCCAATGATTTATAAGCAGTGTCTTTTATTATCTCTATTTTTTTTGCCTTCTATGAATTATTATTATAAAAAGGAAGAAAAACTCTTAGCTATTTGGGTTCTGGTTTACTGAAAATGAAATGCTCAAAGTCTAAGGATATCTTTAAACATTGAGAAAGTTCACTGTCACTGTCTTCCCGTTCATCGTCGATTTGCTCGAGCGGGCACCAGTAACATCTCCATATGACCTGTCTCTTATGCAAGTAGAGCCCAAGGGCACCAGCTTGCTCCAGGAACAACATAAAGAGCCTCAAACCATTCCATCAGGTCAGTGGAATGGGTCTATAATTGTTACTGGTATCTGGCATATCAAATTGAGAAAGTTAAAGTACCAAAAGATTATTTATGAGAGTTCCATAATTTTGGATATAGAAATCAGTGGGTCAATATACCAGTAAGTGTTAGGATCGAATTCCTAGGAAAAATCCATGTTTTCTTAATCTTATTAACATGTTCCCTCCCTTACCACAATAGCAAATAAATAGGGTATGTAAAGAATTTATTTTCTTTGGTTTTTAATGGTGTACACTTGTTGCAGGACTCCTCTAAGAACCTCTGCATCTGCCCTGGATTGCCTCCTGCAGGTCACTTCATAGATAGGGGGTAGTCTAAATGTGGCAGTTTATCTGACCATGTATTCTGTACTGGCTGGTATAAATATTCTCTCATGCTACCACAATCATCATGGGACTAGCTAGATCTTACCAGCATATTTGCCTGGCCACATTGGATCTCTAAGTAATTAGACCAGAGAAATGCTGTTTGCCTCCAAGCAAGCAAGCATGGCCCCCTGATAACTCAAAAGGTAACTAAAATACAAAACTACCGTGAAGTAGACGAGACTCTTGTGAAGGCTTGGAGAAATATTTAACTGGCATTAGTATTAGTCTTTGGTACAGAGACATGCCATCTCAGAAACCCCCTTCTCTACCCTATAAAGGCATTTCCAGGCAGATCTTGGCTCAAAACATTAGCATATAATAGGGCCTAGGTGAGGTGCTGGGAGAAATTACCTAAGGGCATTTGACCCTTCCTGCTTCCCCATAATAGTGGGAGGTCTGAGTTGCAGGGGTATAAAACCAGCCTGCTTCTCCTCTCTCTCTCTCTCTCTTTTGGCTCTCTTTTTGGGCTCTCTCTTTGTGAGCTCGCACCCTTCTTGGGAGTCTTGTCTTTGCCTCCCCTCTTTACAGGGCCTTTATACTTGGTGGCCGCCATTTTGGCCTACACGTGGCTGGGGTTCTAGCCAGGAATCCTAAGCATAGGGTTTTTTCCTATTGTGGATTTGTATGCCTGAACCTGTGATAAGTAAAACCTTTTTAAAACTGCATTGGATTCCTGAGTCTTCATCCATTTCCCAGCGGCTCGAGGTAGAAGGAACTTGCTTCCCGGCACTGTTGGGGACCCCGGCAGCATCCCGACATTACACTCACCCATTAAGGAAGTTTGCCACTTTCAATATGTTAAGTGTGTTTGCCTTCCAAGGACACTTAGTCCTTTCCAGTTCTTTCTTCGTCTCCACATTATTTCTAGGAAAATTTACCTGCATTGTATCATATCTTGGAAAAATAAATTTAGCAAATATTTTTAAAGCTAATAGGGACCGTATGGGGTGTGGGAATTGAACCTGAACCTGCCGGGCCACATGCTTTGCAAACATCCAACCCCCTGTACTATCACTCTGGTCCCCTTATTTGTGATTTTCACTTTTCTAAGAGAATTGCAACCCATAGTCTTTAAATCCTGCACAGCAAAGCCTGGCAAACAACCCCATGTTGTATTTGATATGACAAAACAGTAACAATTATAGACCTCATTCCATGACCTGAAGGAATGGTTTAAGGTTCTTCATATTCCCTGGATTTGCAATTGCCTTGGGTACACTAGCACACTGACAGTCACTGGTGCCCACTCAAGCAAATTGATGAACAACGGAAGACAAGTGATATAAGTGAACCTTTTAGGGAGTAGATGCATCTCTTTCTGGCATCTCTCACACTAAGAGTTTCAACTTCACAAAGAGTTTCAACTTCACAAAGAGTTTCAACCATAATAATTAATTGTAGTCGTTACTAATGAATTCTTTCCTATTTCCAGTCATTGTTTTCTTGGTTTCCAACTTTTATCACTGAAATGAAATAGCATCTTCTCAGGAGATGTTAGTTCTTAACATGAACTGTTTTTCTCTTGACTGATTAAACATACTTCTTACAGTTATCTTGTGGTGACTTTCCTCTTAATTAAAGAATTATGGCTCTTTCTGTTCTGTGGGGTGGGCGAGTATCTATTTCCGACATGTGTTCAGATCATATCCAGAACCCATGACCTTGAACTTATGGGCGGAATCTGACTTGAGTGTATAATAAATGGACATATTTGCTGCTGCTTTCTGGATACTGTACAACAGCACAGGACAGGAAAATGTTGGAGACCTGTATTTTTATTATCTCTCCTTGTGTTTCGATCCAAATTCTATGTGTTCTAAGGTGGTGCCCTTCAAAGCCATCACAACCTGACTTATGTACCCATATTATTTTCAGTTTAGACCTTGGGAATAACACAACTATTGTTAGTGGTTAGTCTCATCTGGAACATAATGGATTAACTCATACCAGAACAGTCTAGAAAAGTTTGCTGATTTATTCTGCTTCCTTAATAATAATAGACTGTTTTACTTTTCAAGTATGCTTTGTTGTAGTGATCATTAAATATGGGAATTATTTCCTGTGGTAGATACTCAAGTTAAATTTCAAATGCCGAACAAAATAAAAAGCAAACCATAAAAGATCCCCAAATACCCAGTCTCTCTGCTTGCCAAAATTTACTGTATTTCTTTAAAAATTTTCCTGGGAGTGCCTTTTTTTTTTTTTTGTTTAATTTAAATTTTCTTAGTTTTTCCACCGTGAGATATACAGTTATAAAAATGTTCATATTTGGGTTTCAGTCATATATTGTTCCAGCACCCCATCCCTCCACCAATGCCCATTTCCCACCACCAATGTCCCTATTCCTCCCCCCCCAGCCTGCGGCTAATGGCAGGTAATTTTTTGCTCTCTCTCTCTCTCTCTCTCTCTCTCTCTCTCTCTCTCTCTCTCTCCCTTCTCCCACACATTGTGGCTTGCAATACATACATTAAGATGTTATCACGTATATCCTTTTGCCTTCTTTCAATGAGCGTCTTTCTTAAGTTATATTAAAGTACCATTTGTCAGAAATAAAGTAGTACTGAATAAAACTTCTCATTGTTAACACTTCCATAATTTTTCGACATAGGCTCTTGAAACCTCTAGGCCAATGCCATCTGCTCTGCATCCTGAACTACCTGGTTTCTGGAGTGGGAAAGGGAATAAGTAAATCGTGCTCACGTTCCAGATTGCTATACATGGGTTCTGTTGGCAATTTAACCAAAAATACCTTTAGGATAGCTCAGAGCAGAGCAGGAGTCTGCAAAGGTTTTGTCCTACTATTCCTCATGCATCACACGCTCGGGCTCACTGGCTCGGTGTGAGCAGCAGCAGGTCTCCCGGCTTTCTATTGCTTATACATTTCCCCAGATCTTACTCAGATGCTTCTTACCATTTGCCCCACAAATGAGGGTGGTATTTTCTTACTTTAATTCTAAAAAATAAAGCTCTGTTACTCTTAAAGAAGAAATTAAAAACAGCCATGATGGTGAGAAACACTTTGGTTTTGAGCCAACTGCTCTGATCACTGCACAGGAAGAGACGTTTCCTGGAAATACTATCTTAAGTGGAATGTTATAAGTTAATCTCTTTGGTTCCCAAG
Organism: Cryptotis parvus; assembly: GCA_021461705.1. Lineage (NCBI taxonomy): Eukaryota > Metazoa > Chordata > Mammalia > Eulipotyphla > Soricidae > Cryptotis > Cryptotis parvus. Next base: position 15,233 of record JAJIBD010036239.1, read on the forward strand.
AGGTATAGCAATCATCTAATTAAACAAACAAAGGGCTCCTTTGGGACCTATCTTCAAAGGTTGGTAATCAACCTAGTATAATGAACTTTAACCAACTCTCTGCAGAAAAAAAATATCTATCAGTTGGTTGTTTTTTCTTTTTGGGTCACACCTGGCAATGCCCATGGGTTACTCCTGGCTTTGCCCTCAGGAATTACTACTAGCGGTGCTCAGGGACCATATGGAATGCCAGGGATTGAACTCCACTGTGTGCAAGGGGCAAACACCCCTCCCTGCTGTGCCATGCTCTGGTCCCAAATAGCTATCAGTTGGGACATGTGTCCTAGGAGAACGAAAAATGCAGCAGTAAATTGAGTCAGAGAGAGATCAGATGCAAAATAGCGGTCTGCAGATCAAACCACAAAGTGTGCTTTCTTTTCACTTTTTGCTTTAATGCTTGAGGTATGGTTTGAAGTTGGTTATAACAAAGTTGCTCAGGCAAACAATGTTCTAAACACCAATCCCTCCACCAATACTCATATTCCCTTCCAACTCCCATGTTGCCCCTTGCTTGAACAATATAGCAAGTTTATTTCATATTACTTATTCCTACAATACTTAGAGAGAGGGATGGCAGAAAATAAATCAGTAGAAGTCAATTTGTGATGAGTGATAGATATTTATTTTTAACTTTTCTTAACCCAGTAAAGGGAAACCATTTACCACTAGTGAATGCCACGTATTGGGAAGTTTCTCTCCAGTTCTTTAAAGAAGAGTTCTTTTAATACTTCTTTGAACTGGTTTTAAGTTATGCATTCTCTAAGTTGTTTCCTGTCCACGAAGTTCTGTATTGTTTCCTCAAACCTGAATGTTAGTCTAGTTGGTAGAATAGTTCTGTGGCAATATGGACATTCTTCCAAAATTAAACATTGAGCTCCCATTGACCCAATAATACTGCTCCTGGGAATATACCTGAAGACCCAAAGCCACACAGAAGAAACGCCATCTGCACTTCTGTATTCATCTCAGCACTATTCACAATAGCCAGGATCTGAAACAACCTGAGTGTATGAGAACAGAAGACTGGATAAAGAAACTGTGTTCCCAAAGAGACTTAAATGATAAGCCCTAAATATCTGCAGGGCTAGCTGTAATGTGTAAAAGGGAGAGAGATGCAGAGACACAGACAGAGAGACCAGACAGAGAGAGAGAGAGGGTTCCTAAGCTATTGAGGCAGTCTGAGGGTGGGTGGTAGGGGATGTGGGTACATTGGTGTGTGGGAATGGGGCTCTGGTGGAGGGATAGAGTGCTGGAATCTGTATTACAAAGAACCAATTATGAACACCTTTGTAATTGCATGTCTCACGTTGGTATAATAAAAATTAAAAAAAGAAACTGCATTGCATCTACACAATGGAATACTATGCAGCTCTGAGAAAAAACAAGTCATGAAATTTGCCTACAAGTGGATCAACATGGAGATTATCATGCTTAGTGAAATCAGTCAGAAAAAGAAAAAAATATATAGAATGACTCGTTCATCTGTGAGATATAAAATATACCAGTGT
>JAJIBD010036240.1:0-22366 GCA_021461705.1 Cryptotis parvus
TGACAGAGACAGGCAGAAAAACACTTCCTGCTCTGTCTTTCCTCCTGGGGTGAGATGAAATTAGACTGCAACAAAGGAAAAAATAGTTTCTTACAAATATACTTAAAATCCTCTCATAATCCTCTACCAAGCCTATTAGAAAAATATGCCTCTTTGTCATGCTAAAATCACACAAATTTCTTAAGTGGACCAATAGGTTGACTTCAGTTCCTAACTGGTCTCCCAATGGAGAATCTTTGTGCAGTGCATGAACTATATAGTCATATATGGTGGGACTGGATGTAAGCACTTGTCCCTCCCCTATTAATGATGTTCATGTTGCTTTTAGTAAGAATATGGTCCCTTGAGGCCAGAGCAATAGAATGCGATGGGTAGGGTATTTGCCTTGCATGTGACTGACCTGGGTTAGATTCCGATATCCCATATGGTCATCTGAGCCCCACAGTGAGTGATCACTGAGCACAGTAGTAAGAGTAAGCCCTGAGTACCGCTGGGCTTGGCCGACAAAGAAAAGAAATAGATATGGTTCCCTTAAAACTCATTAAGAAATTCATAATAGAAGGATTACGAAGAGAATAAATTTACCCTATCAAAGAAGAGGTAGCTTAAAAGGAGGGGTACTGGAGTTTGTGGAAGTTACTGTAGATCAAGTTGCCAAATTGGGGCTCCAGAGGCTCTGTGTGCCAGGAACCCGAGACAAACACACTGAGCCCCAGAGGAAAAAAATATGCAAATAGCCAGTTTTCCTCAGAAGGTGGGAAGATGACATTCACTGAGAAAGAAGACAGGGAGGATTAAGGAATTGTTATCTAAGATTTCTTTAGGGAAAAGTCAATACAAGATTAGTAAAAAAGATCTGATTAAAGTGGAATGGCAACTTTTAAGTGATCATGTACTAATACTTATAACAGTCTTTGAAAGCCAAAGAGCAAATCAAATATTTGAGTTGGTATGTATGAAAAAATTGCTATCATGATGGATAATTAGTAAAATCCTGATTATTGAATAAGAGTTGAGGATATCAATTGAAGGAGCCACATGATAAATTTAAACAACAGAACTTGTGCCAGAGAAAATGAGAAAGTATGAAAAAAAACTTGGACAAAATTACAGATTACAGGAATTTTGCAGAATATACATACAAGGCAAGGAGACTGGGCCAAAAACCAATGCTGCTCAGGGCTTACTCCTGGCTCTGTGCTCAGTGGCCACTCCTGGCAAGATGCAGGAGACCATAGGGGGTGCTGGGAATCAAAATGGGTCAGCCATGTGTAATGTAAGTGCTTTAATTCCTGTTATAGCTCACCAGTCCTACAAATACTCTTTCAGTATTATTTAAGTGTGAAATTAAAAACAGACTTGATATAGTTTTAGACAAACAAAAGGAATAAAAGCGGCAAAACTAAAAATATGGTGCAGTATTTAAAAGGAGTATACATGAATGATGAAAACAGTATAAGAATGGGGGGGTACATTGGTGGTGGAAATGGGGCACTGGTGGAGGGATGGGTGCTGGTATACTGTACTACCAAGAACCAATTATGAACACCTTTGTAATTGTATGTCTCACAGTGGTATAATAAAAAATTAAAAAAAAGAAAACAGTATAAGATTATTACATGACAACCCTTTAATGTATGTTCTGTAATCCATAGTCTGGAGGGAAGGAAAAGAGAAAGAGATAGAGAGAAAAGGGGAAAGAAATAAAGAACCTGCCATGGAGGCGGGCTGGGGAGGGGGAGGGAACTGGGGACGTTGGTGGTGGAAGATGGGCACTGGTGGAGGGATGGGTGCTGGAACACTGTATGACCAAAACCCAAATATGAACTTTTTAATTGTATATCTTTGTAATTGTATATCTCACAGTGATATAATAAAATACTTTAAAAAAAGAAAACAGTATAATATTATATTATACTGTAATATTATAATATGTAATATTATAATATATATTATATTATATGGCGGCTCTTCACATGCTACCTGTCCGAATGCAAGGTGCCCTCCCAATGCAAAATCAGCAGGACAGTTCTACTGTTCAAGAAGGGAGACATTCACGACATCGGGCAACTATCGCCCCATCTGCCTGTTGTCTGTCATCTACAAGCTATTTACATGAGTCATCCTGAACAGGATTAGCAGAACACTAGATGAAGGACAACCATGGGAGCAAGCAGGCTTCCGGAAAGGATTCAGCACAATCGACCATATCCACACAGTAACCAAGCTCATTGAGGTTTGTAGGGAGTACAAGATGCCGCTCTGTCTCACGGTCATTGATTTTCACAAAGCCTTTGATTCTGTGGAGACTGAAGCAGTCATCGGGCCGTAGCCAAAGAGGGTGTTCAAACCCAATACATCAAGATCCTTCGTGAGCTGTATTACGGATTCACTACCAGGATCTCACCATTCTACAAAGAAGTGATCATTGATGTCAAAAGAGGGGGTTCGACAGGGTGATACCATTTCACCAAAATTCTTCAGCGCCACCCTCGAGAACATCATGCAACAATTAGAATGGGAAGGAATGGGAGTGAAGATAGATGGTCGGCAACTACACCACCTCTGCTTCGCTGATGACATCATTCTAATAACACCAAACATTAGCCAAGCGGCACAATGCTGGCTGACTTCGACCGAGAATGTGGAAAGATAGGTCTACATCTGAATCTAAAGAAAACAATGTTTATGAAAAATGAACTAGTTCCAGAAGCCCCATTCACTCTCAATGAAACAAACATCTCTGAATGCGCAGTTATGTGTACCTAGGTTGAGAAATCAACATGATGAACGACCTAAAACCTGAGCTGCGCAGGAGGAGGAAGAGAGTGGCATGGAATGCCTTCAAAGGCATCGAAGAAATAGCTAAAAGGACAAAGAACCTCTGGCTCCGGGCACATCTCTTTGACTCCACTGTTCTCCCTGCATTAACATACGAAATGCCCATAATGTCCTATGGGCATTTCGTAGCCCATAGAGACCTGAGCCCTACGAAAGCAAGATGAGAATGCTATTCAGGTCTCCCAGAGAGGAATCGAAAGAGCTATGCTTGGAATATCACACCTCACTCAAGTGAGAGAAGGAATCCAGAGTTCTGACCTCCGTCGCTATTCCAGAATCAGGGATGCTGTCTCATTTGCCAAGGCATCGAAAATCATATGGGCTGGACATGTAATGTGATTTGGAGACAACAGCTGGACTAGAGCCATTACCGACTGGATCCCACGGGATGTCAAAAGATCACGTGGCCGCCCACCTACAAGATGGTCAGACTTCCTTGTGAAGACCCTGAAGGAACGGTTTGAGGCTCTTTATCTTCCTGAATCAACCAGATGCCATTGGGCTACATTGGCACATGATAGGGTCCAATGGAAATGTTACTGGCGCTCACTCAAGCAAATCAATGAATAACAGGATTCAAGTGATCAGGTGATAATATTATAACTTATTATTACTGAGATTTAATACATAAGATTATAACTTCACAGTGTTGGAGGAGATATTTGACATTCTCCTCACATTGGTTAGAAGTCATCTTTTCCTCCTATAATGTGGTAGTTGGGCTATTAGAGATTTTTTTTTTTTTGCTTTTTTGGGTAACACCCAGTCATGCTCCGGGTTATTCCTGGCCATGCACTGAGGAATTAATCCTGGTGGTGCTAAGGGGGACCAAATGGGATGCCAGGGATTGAACCCAGGTGGCCACATGCAAGGTAAATTCCCTCCCTGCTGTACTATCACTCCAGGTCCCTATTAGAGATTCATTTCGTTATGATTTGTCAATGTTATAATTAAAATACAACAGTGGTCTTAGATTTATAGCACGTATTTCGTGAGTAATAATTAATGCCTGATGTTCATTAAAACTGTTTTGCAATGATCCTAGATGGGTTTTTAGAGGCATCAAATTACTTTATGACAGGTTGATTTTGTGAAGAGTGCTATGAGCTTGCTCAACATCTGTGAGTCTGGAAGTCAATGCATTTTAAAGTCACACATAAATAACATAGATGAAATAATAACTAAATGATTTACATATCTGTATATGTACAACTGGATATACATAAAACTCTACATACCTTGTCTGGTATTGTATTTTATCCACTGTATTAGCTCTTCTTGAGGCAAATTGCTAAATTCTCCCATCACATTCCACTGACTGTGGAGGTTGGCACAGCCTTGTATTGACATCACTGCTAGAATGCCAAAGATAATATTCTCAAAACGGAATTTGCTAAAGAGCCAGCCAAAGAGCTAAAATAAAAGAAGTCATTTATTTATAATTCATATATAGAGCTCTACTTAAACTTTTCATTGATACTGTCAGCACATTATAATTGACAGAAATATCATCAATGATTGTTCAAAGGTAGCAAATGAAATATAGGACTCAATTAGAAATGGAATTTTTCTTCTCAAAATACTTAAGGATACCTGATCCTTCTAAGTGTTCATTTACTACTAGATATTAAGTTGAGTAAACCACAATTTAGAAACGAATAGAACTAAATCATTAACATCAACTAGTCTTTTTTTTTTTTTTTTGCTTTATGGGTCAAACCCGCAATGCTCGGGGGGTTTCTCCTGGCTCTGCACTCAGGAATTACTCCTGGCGGTGCTTGGGGTACCATATGGGATGCCAGGGATCAAACCCGAGCCAGCATGGGCCGACTGCATGCAAGGCAAATGCCCTACTCACTGAGCTATCTCTCCGGCCCCCCATCTACCTTTTATGGACATCTTAAATAACTCAGAGAAACCCCAACAAAAACTACATGTTCTTTCCTCTCAGGAAAATAAATATTATGATACTATGAGGAGACATACATGGGACAGAGCTCCTACTGGCTCTCACTGTGCCCAGCCACTCATGAGGTGCCCGGGAGGGATGGCAGGTTCTAGCCCTGGCCCGCCACCCCAGCAGAGCCTCACAACAAGTCAGACGACCTCACACTCCATGAGGACCTCCATTTTCCACATCTGGACTTCCCCCTTGTCAGAACTCCACCCAACAGACCAGCCTATCACAGCCCGGCTCATCGAGATCCACCCTGCTGCAGTCTTCTTAATCCGACCCAGGTATGCTGATTCAGAGACATACATGGGGCAGAGCTGCTACTGGCTCTCACTGTGCCCAGCCACTCATGAGGTGCCTGGGAGGGATGGCAGGTTCTAGCCCCTGGCCCGCCACCCCAGAAGAGCCTCACAACAAGCCAGACGACCCCACACTCCATGAGGACCTCCATTTTCCACATCTGGACTTCCCCTTGTCAGAACTCCACCCAGCAGACCAGCCTATCACAGCCCGGCTCATCAAATCCACCCTGTTGCAGTCTTTTTAATCCGCCCAGGTATGCTGATCCAGAGACATACATGGGGCAGAGCTGTTACTGGCTCTCACTGTGCCCAGCCGCTCATGAGGTGCCCGGGAGGGATGGCAGGTTCTAGCCCTTGCCTGCCACCCCAGCAGAGCCTCCCACAACAAGCCAGACGACCCCCCACACTCCATGAGAACCTCCATTTTCCCACATCTGGACTTCCCCCTCATCAGAACTCCACCAGCAGACCAGCCTATCACAGCCCGGCTCATGCGTGGCCTCTTGTAGCCACGTGGTTCATCAATAAATGCTGGATTTTGAGATGACTACAAGAGTATGCTACCCGCACAGCAGAGCCTGGCAAGCTACCCGTGTTGTATTTTATATGCCAGATACCAGTAACAATTATAGACCTCATTCCCATGGCCTGATGGAATGGTTTGAGGCTCTTTATGTTCCTGGAGCAAGCAGGTGCTCTTGGGCTCTACTTGCATGAGACAGGTCATATGGAGATGTTACTGGTGCCCCCTACAGCAAATCGATGATGAACGGGAAGATAGTGATAGTGATAGTGATAGTGATAGTGATAGTGATACTATGAGACAAGATACTCATAATCAAAACTAAATAAGGTACTTCTAGAAGTGCCCTGTTCACCAAAATTTCAGCAACTTTGTTATGTATTAACATATGCTGAATGTGTATCATACTCAGCAACTATTTATTATATTAGATATGATGAGGGCCTAGAATTGATTACTTTTCCTAGGATTTTCTAAGACAAATAATAAGAGCGTTTCATAGCATATACTTTTAAATATTTGAAGAGCTGTGTAGGATATAGTTTTCATGGGTCAAGAAACTCTTAAAGACTTGACGGGTATGTTTGAGGTCAGAGATAGCATAGTGAGCAGGGTATTTGCCTTGCACATGGTTGTCCTGGGTTTGATCTCTGACACCCTATATAGTCCCTGAACCCTTCCAGAAGAAATCTCTGAGCAGAGAACCAGTAGTAAGTTCTAAGCACCTCTGAGTATGGTCCAGAAAAACAAACTAAAAAAAAGAAACTAAAAGCTGGGTCTAGGGAGCATTCATGTTCTCTAGATTGGAACCCCAGCACCAAGCTGGGAATGGCCTCTGAGTGCTGCCAGGTGTGGGCCACAAGACAAAACACAAAATTAAAAGTATGTTTGTGGGTAGGATACTGCCATAATAATGGAGCAGCTCATCACTAATCATGGAAATAGCAGTTAAAAGTTAGAATATTTTCAAAGCTAATTGGTAGTTCTGTTTCTAACTTTACTTATCCATTAATTTTATTTTATTTTGGGGCCATGCCTGGCAATGATCAGGTCTTACTCCTGGCTCTACACTCAACAGAACATTCCTGGCAGTATTCAGGGAACTGTGTAGGGTGCTGGGGAATCAAATCTGGGCTAGTTGCACACAATGCAAGCCCCTAACTCACTGTACACTTCTCTCCCTTCCCTCCTTACTCCCTCGCTCCATCCCCCAGCATTTATAACTTTAAAGTAAATCATGAACATTTTAAATGATTTGAAATAAACAGAGTACTTTAATGTTTCAGATTACTTGGCAAAGTTACAGTAAGTACACTATAGGTGGTATAGCTATTAAGGGAAGTGACATTAAAAGGAGAATCTTACCCGTTGAGAGCATATCAAGGAAGCCATAATACACATGTGTGGTGTCAAAAACAGCTTCATTCTCAAAATTAAAATGGCAATGATGGTAAATGATGTCAACTGCAATAGGTGAAATGTTAGCTACAAAACATAAACATAACCATTTTACTTCATACATTTAAAAATGAATAGAACTACAAAATGCATCATTCATTAGGAGGCGGTCTCTTTTGACAATTTCACTTTATATCTAAACAGGAATAAATATAAAATATTAAATGTATAGAATCAGTATCTTTTAACTTAGTAACAAGTCTTCATTCATTCAATAAAGATTTATTAGTTTATAAAGACACTGTTCTAGGTACTGCAGACATAACAGCAGAAAAACAACAGTAAATAATTTTTGGTCTTGTGACTGTAAGGAGATACTGAAAATAAATAAAGCATATAAATAGACCCATTAAGTAGTCTAGTGAAAGGGTAAAGGAAATGGGGAAAAATGTAGCAGGGAAGGGAAACCAGAAAAGCAATGTGTGTTGAGAGTAGTTTCATTTACTGATGCAGTCTCATGGGAAAGACGGTATTTTGAGCAGACCCATCCAAGGTGCTGAAGTAGGCCACAGAGAGAAATCATGAAATGCTTTGGTCTGAACATTATTCCCAACCATGAACAAAATCATAGTGAAAAAAAGCATAGTTAAAAGTAGCAAAATTATATACATCTATGTGCTTAGAAATTCTAAATTGATTAAGATGGGATTTAACTAAACAAATGACTTTAACAAAATGTTTCTAACAGTTCCCAAAATATCAACCTTGTTCTCATTAGAAAAACTGACAAAAAATATGGGGGAAACAACAAAGAAAAAAAAGTGACAACAACTAAATATTTGCATTCTAACCCATGTACACACATAAATTAAACACTATCATGTTTATCTGTAAAACTGTTATTGAATTACTACAGAGTATTAGAAGATGCAGTGACACACTAAAAATTGGTATGCTTCTGTGATTTAGCAGTATTTACTGAGACATAGTCAGTCAGTCCCTGTGGCTGACTGAAATTTCTGTTCTAGAAATTTAACCTAAAGAGTAATCAAAACATAAAACTGATTCTATAATAATATTTTATTAGCAAATACCACTCCTGGGAATATACTCTGGGAAGCCAGAAATATGCAGCGGAAACACCATCCCTACTTTTATGTTCATAGCAGCATTATTCACAATAGCCAGAATCTGGAAACAACCAGAGTGCCCTAGAATCGATGACTGGATAAAAGAAGCTTTGGTACATCTACACAATGGAATACTATGCAGCTGTTGGGAAAAATGAAGTTATAAAATTTGCCTATAAATGGATGGACATGGAGAAGATTATATTGGAGTGAAATTAGCCAGAAGGAGAGAGACAGATACAGAATGACTGCATTTATTTGCATGACATAATATATATGTACTTATTATGATACCAATATCTAAGGTCAAGTGAAACATGACTTTGTATTAGGAGGTCTTGTCAAAGGTGGAAATTATCACAAACGTGTGGGAGTCAGAGGCTAGATAAGACATAAAAATGGAACAGTGTGCTAACAATTGTCGAGGGTACTAATGCCAACCTAGAACTGAGCATTAAATAGAGGCAAAAAGATACACATGACAACGCTTTTTAATGTATGTTCTGTAATCCATAGTCTGGAAGGGAAGGAAAAGAGAAAGAGAGGGAGTGGACCAGTGGGTTCAGGTTGAGATTTAATAGTCCCTTGTAAACTTTTCTAAGAATATGTTTTGACCTTATTTAGCAAATCAGCTCTAACAAAGCAATATAAGTTAGATTATGCAGTATAGTTTCAGGATGGTCCAAACAGTAGTTTCAAAAATCTATAATAATCATGATCCAAATTCGCACGTGACAACCCAGGAGAAGCTTATGATTTTATCAATACCATTACTATTTATACATATCAATAATGGATACAATTAGTGCCGGCTAGCAGAGTAAGTATGGGGTGGGGGGATAGGAAAGGAAGGTCTTTGGTGGTGGGGGGGGAAACACTGGTGATGGCATTGGTGGTGAATGAAGAATGCTTGTAACAACTGTACTGTGAAAAGCTTTGTACTGTGTAAATCAGTGTTCAAATAAAAGGGATTAAAAAAGAAATCAAAAGAAGATACAAAATTACATGGAGAACAATGAATGAAGAGTGATCAGATTCTATGGAACGCAGCAAAAGCAGTCTCAAGAAGGAAGTACTTCAACTTCCCATCCTCTCTACCAGCTACCGCCAATGCTTCCCATCCTCCCTACCAGGTGTGTCTGTGCCCCAGGACCCCTCGGAAACACTGGAGGAACCACCCACCAACATCTCAAAATTCAAAACCACGTGATGCGCTTAGTGCATCCCGCTGAACTACTCACTATCTTACCCGAGCTACCGGTGAGCATTTGTCCCTACATTCTTGCCACCCATCCCAAATTCTGCAAACGACCCAGGCTAACTGTACTAGCTGTACTATCTAGCCAACAAGGATTAACTGTACTATCTAGCCACCAAGAACACAAGTTTGCAACCTACATTAGTCAATATGTAAAGCAATGCAGAATTCCATCAAGCTCAGTGAGTGAAGACACTAGCCCAGATGAGCTAAGCAATAATCATGAGCCTATATAACCTCTCTGATAATTGTTAAGGATGCAAAAGGAACTCAAAGAAGCAATGAAATGCAAGGCCAATAAAATACAGGACAGGAGAGCAGAAATGAGTAAATTGCAGACCAAAATACAAGCATAAATGACAAATATTAAAAATATGGTAAGTGAAATGAAAAACACACTGGAAGGCCTCCAAAAGCACAGTAACAACTGCTGAAGAAAGAATTAGTGATCTCGAAGATGAGGTTCAAAGATTCTCTAGATAACAGCAGAAGATGGAAAAAAGACTCGCACTCAACGAACAGACTACCAGAGAAAACTGGGATGAAGCCAAAAAGGAACAACATACGGACCATTGGGATCCCAGAGGGCAAGAAGAAAACCTTGATGAAGAAGAAACTGTCAAAGCCATCATTGCTGAGAAATTCCCGAACTGAAAATACATGCTCCCAAATTCAGGAGGCCCGTAAGGATACCAGCTAAAAGAAACCCCAATAAGAATACTCCAAGACACATCCTAATTAAAATGACAAAAACAAGGCATCACCCTTCCCAAATTCAAACTCTACTACAAAGCAGTAGTAATTAAAACAGCATGGTATTGGAATAAAAACAGACCTGTGGACCTATGGAATAGAGTCAAGTATCCTGATACCCAGCATCAAATACATGATCACTTGATCTTTGATAAAGGAGCAAAAAGTATGAAATGGAGCAAGGAAAGCCTCTTCAAGAAGTGGTGCTGGAAAAACTGGGCAGCATCATGTTAAAAAATGAATTTGAACCTCTGTCTAACACCATTTGACCCAGCCATACCACTCCTGGGGATATACTCTGGGAAGCCAAAAACAGACAGTGGAAACACCATCCTCACTTTTATATTCATAGCAGCACTATTCACAATTGCAGAATCTGGAAACAACCAGTGTGTCTGAGAACTGATGGCTGGATAAAGAAACCTTGGTACATCTACACAATGGAATACTATGCAGCTATTAGGAAAATGAAGTTATAAAATTTGCCTATAAATGGGTGGACATGGAGAGGATCATGTTGAGTGAAATGAGCCAGAAGGAAAAAGACAGATATAGAATGACTGCATTTATTTGCATGACATAAATATATACATATACATATTATGATACCAATATCCAAGTCAGGAGGAAATGGATCAGGAGGTCTTGCCAAAGGTGTAAATTACCACAAACATGTAGGAGTCAGAGGTTAGTTAAGACAGAGAATGGAAAAAGAAGACAGAGAATGGAACAGTGTACTAATAATTGTCGAGAAAGTGCTAATACCAACCTAGAACTGAACATGAAATGCATGCAAAAAGATACACATGACAACCTTTTAATGTATGTACTGTAATCCAAAATGTGGAAGGGAAGGAAAAGAGAAAGATATAGAAAGAAAGGGAAATAATAAAGAACCTGCCATGGAGGCAGGCTGTGGAGGGGAGGAAATTGGGGACATTGATGGTGGGAAATGGGCACTGGTGGAGGGATGGGTGCTGGAACCCATTATTTATATAATTCTTTCACATTTTAAACTGACTTCAAAAGTACTTAATTTTTCTGAGATAATTATGGAAAAGGTTTTTATCTATTCATCATCTATTTCACTGTTTACATAAATAAATGAAATAGGTTTTGTGTTAATTTTGTAGCCTGTGTGTTAATGCCAGGTTTATTGTTTCTAGGTTTTTTAAAAAATAAGTCTCAAGAATTTTCTTAGTATAACCTCATCTGCAAAAAGTAATTGTTTGACTTCTTTATGAATCTGTACATTCTTAATATCTCTTTTCTTGCCTAATTGACAAGTACTTCCAATACTACATCTAGTGGTAACGGTGAGAGTGGACCACCTGTGCTGTGCCTGAATGTAAAGGGAAGGTTCATTTTTCTCTGTAGATAAGACACTAATGTGAATCTGGAGAGCATCAGGCTGAGTGAAGTTAGTGAGAATGAGAGAGACAGGCACAAAATCATTTCTCAAATATGTGGGCTATAAAGGAACACAGCAGAGGAATAACAAAAACTGAGACCTGGTCGTCAGTCGAAAGCTTACATGGAAGGGAGAGGATGGAGGAGGGAACAGAATGGGCGAGGGGACACTGGGACAATGGTAGAGGGAAGGAGATGTTCTGATGAGGATGTGGTGTTAGAATGGTTCAGGAAATAAATCTGAAATCTTTTCTTGATGACTTCAGCTTCACACACATTAAACTACATCTCTTTCTACGCTACCTTTGATTATACTTTTATTACTCCAATATAATTATTTAATCATATGTTTTCCACTATATATTACATTTAATAAAAAGCAGGCATTTAGTATGGTGTTCGGGGACAAAGTATTGAAGTGATAAGTATACAATTAGTAGAAAAAATGAAAATAGGCATAATTAGAATAAATGTAGACATGAAAGACAAGAAAAATAAGCAAAATACTGTGATTAAAAGATTATGTTTCTAGAGTGGTGTAAACTCTGAGGTACAAATGTAGACTAGTAAGCCAAGGGGGTCAGTGGCTGAAGCCCTTGGAAGTGGGTCATGAGCAGCGGGAGAATGATCTCACAGCTTGCACAGGAGCTGCACTGCTGGGCTCTCTGCTGGCTCCACAAACTCATGCCAGGTTAGCTCTGGGACCTTAGGATGCTTCCTGATTTCAGATTACAGCATTTTTTTTCAGATGTAACATGCCAGTATTTACGCTCAGTGGGTTGATGTGAGAATGAAATTATTAATGTATGTAAATCACTTATCAGAAGTTCCTTGCACAAAGAAAGCAGGAAGTACTAATAATTCCCTTGACAACACTGGAAGTAGAAAGTCTGGGCTCAAATTCAAGATTTATCCACATTAGCTAGGGCATTCCAAAGCTAATTTTCTGTCCACTGCAGGAATCCTGAGCTTATTCCTAGACATGCGACCAGCTGGCTGGCTGTGAGTGTGATGTAGGTTGGTTGTATTTTGGCTAAAAGCAGCAATGCTGTGATCCTTCTCTGGGCCGAGTCCTTACAAACTCCATTACCTCTGACATGTGCAGGGTCCCTCTGCTGGCTTGATGCACACACATACTGTGGGATTCGATGAGGACAACACAAAGCAGGTGGCCAGATGTGAGAAAGCTCCAACTGACCCTTGGACAAATATGTCATGGAGGCCAAGCAGAAATGCTTGCAGGATCCCACACACACCTGAGACAGATTGCCTCCATCTTGACCCAACCTAAAGCATGCAGACACAGACAGCACAGGACAGTAGCTTTGTTGATAAGACTCCCTCAGGAACATGCATGCTGAAACTTGGCTGCAGGGTAAGGAGGTGTGGAGGGAGGGATATAAGAGAGGTAGAGGAATAAACTTTGCCTAGGTGTTCTCCTTGGTGTCCTGCTTATTTTCTTCAACGCCAGCATGCCCCAGGTCCCTTAAGAGGTCTACAAATACACCCACAGCAGAAGGCACGTAAATGCCTCTGGATGGAAGAGTCATAGATGTAGACTCCATATCATTGCGTGTTGGAGAAACTTATCTGCTAATCAGAACTCTTGGTTTTAACTATAGGAGCAAATAATTATAGTTCAGATGAGTTGAAATGTTAGTGTTTATTTCTGTAACAGCTGTTAACACCTAATTAATTTTCTAATTTGAAAACTTTGATATGCTGGGAATGATATGCTGAGATTTAAACTGCATGGTTCACAGGACAATAGACTATGAAAATGTTAGATATTATCATAAGCTAGTCCCAGTAAGTTCAAATTCAGCTGTCCCGCTCTCAAAATTTTTACATTTCCCTTTGAACATTCAAAGCTTTATTATTTAGTAAATGACACTTCAATCTCATGTCAATATTTCCCTTGCATACCATAAAAATAAGTTGCCATCACTTGAAATGCCTTCTTGCTTCATGAAACCTTTAAAACATCATAAAACTGTAGAAAAACAGTTCTTATCTCAAAAAGGAAACAAAGATCATTGCAGTGCCATCTCCCACATTCTGTCACAGCTTTGAGCTTCTGACTGACTATGGGCACCTGCTTCATAGCTATAGTTGATATGCTGTGACAACTAGAAAGGTATGTTATTGCCGAATGAATGGAGAGAATTTAATTAAATTATACTCCATGGTTATAAACCATACTTCTACTTTCAAATCCTTACTGCCAGACAAAATTGAGAACAGAGTGAGAAACAGTAGAAAGTGAAGCACTCAAGCAGAAGTGATAGCATATTAGCAGTCAGGCTGACCCGCCGCTGTGACTTATCCATTAACTAGAATTTAATAGGCCCATCTGTCAGAGATGAAAATGAAAGCTTTACCTCACCGTGTTCAAGGAGATGTTTTCTGGAATAAAGACAAAAAATATTTCCTATTTACAGAATGTATGTTACACTATTATTACAAACAAGAAACACTGATTTGTTCTTAAGATATTAAATTTTGATTCTATGCTGTGAGCATAATTTGGCATTGTTTTTGAGTATAAAAAGTATTAGGTGTCACAAAAATTCTGTTATTTTATACAGAATGATTTACATAACTTTATATAATACTAGTTAAGGCATATTAAAAAGTCATTCTTTAGATAAAACAGTTTCTTCTGGTGACTGTAGGTTGTATTTCTAAAAAGTATAATTATGAATTTATATTAAACAATCATCTACATAATATACAACAGGTAATTAACTTTTTGAGTTATTTTCATTTTTACAATTTAGTAACAATGAATATTTTTATGCTCAAATCTCTGTATCTTTGAGTATCTCCTTATGACCAATTTTGAGAAGGGAAGTTGATGAAACCTGTAGATAACCTTTGCAGAGCGCCGAAGGTATTCTGGGCATCTCAGGCAGCGTGCTTTTCAGTCACCCTCCACAAATCTGTGCATGTCCACAGTAAAGATCTCTTGTTATGCTAAAAGAGTTTATTATGTGTAAAAGAATATTTTATACATTTTTGTAATTTTATAATGAATGCCTTTAAAAGGTACTGAACCTTCTAATAGAGATTTCAGGATCAAAAAGAAGACAGTTTAAATAACAAATAAGCAAATTTTAAAGTATGCAGGCATCCATAGAAATTTTTTGGTTCATATATTTTTTCATGTATTCAATTAAGTATGTGCCATATACAAACTTACTTTAGTCACTATATGATCAATAAAAATAAAAATCAATAAAATGCACTATAGTAACTTACTCCTCAATAAATATTTTACATTTATTAACTTTTAAAATTTAATTATTGTCATTTAGGTTACATAGTTTACAATAGTGTTACCATATCATAGAAAATACTTTACTACCTTCTTTCTTAAAAATTATATGGTCAGCCATACCACTCCTGGGAATATAACCCTGGGAAGCCAAAAACACACAGAATGGCAGTGGAAACACCATCTCTACTTTTATGTTCATAGCAGCATTATTCACAACAGCCAGAATCTGGAAACAAACCAGAGTACCCCGAGAACTGATGACTGGATAAAGAAGCTTTGGTACATCTACACAATAGAATACTATGCATCTGTTAGGAAAAATGAAGCTATGAAATTTGCCTATAAATGTCTGGTCTTGGAAAGGATCATGTTGAGTGAAATTAACCAGAAGGAGAGAGACAGATATAGAATCACTGCACTTATTTGCATGACATAAATATATATAGTATGTATGTATATATACATATATATATATATTATGATACCAACATCCAAGGTCAGGTGAAACGTGGATCAGGAGGTTTGTCAAAAGTGGAAATTACCACAAACGTGTGGGAGCAGAGGTTAGGTAAGGCAGGTAAGGGAACAGTGTGCCAATAATTGTCGAAAGTGCTATTACCACATAGAACTTAGCATTAAACACAGGCAAAAGATACACATGATAATCTCTAAGTATAGTATTACAATACACAATATGTAAGAGAAGGAAGATAAAAAGAGAGAGAGAAAGAAAAAGATAGAAAAGAGATAAAGAACCTGCTGTAGAGGCAGGCTAGGGGAGGGGGAGAGAATCGGGAACATTGATTGTGGGAAATGGGCACTGGTGGAGGAATGGGTGCTGGAATACTGTATGGCTGAACCCAAACATGAACATTTTGATAATTGTTTCTCTCCATGATGGTATAATAAAATATATTAAAAAAAATTAAAAAATTATATGGGTCTTCCATGGAGTCCTGGAGAAACGGCTCAGCACCTGGCCTATGTTGATAGCTCCTAGGGTTAGCAGACGTGGTGCGGGGGCCATGCTGGCCGGACTTGAGTGTGGAGTTGGGCACCTCCCACTCAAGGTCAGTAGGTGTGGCTAAGGTCTTACCAGACAGCACTGGACAAGGGACAGACCAGACCCACAGCTTGCAAGAAAGGCCGCTCTGGGGCCACCACAAGAGTCTTAGATAATAATGTAGGTTAAGGATCCCAGGATCTTTCCATTTCCACACTGTAATGATCATTGTAGTAGCAACAAACTGAGGAGGTTGATGGGGAATGAGGAATTATAATGTCACACTTGAACTCACTATAAAATATACACAGACTCATAACATAAACCGTGCATTATCTAAGGCAAGCCACAAAGTATAAGAGAAGAGAGGAAATACAGAGACAGAGATAGAAAGAAAGAAAATCTGCTATGGGACAGGCTGGGTTGGGTGGGAGGAGTAGTTGGGACATTGGTGGTGGGAATGGAGCACTGGTGGAGGGTTGGGTGCTAGAACACTGTATGACAGAGACCCAATTATGAACATCCTTGTAATTATATATTTCACAGTGGTATAATAAAAAATATTATAGGGTCTTTATACATCCAATTTATTATCATTTCTTTTTCTGGCTTGGGGGCCTCACCATGGGTGTTCAGAGCTTGCTTCCATTCTGTGCTCAGGTATTACCCCTGTGGGGCTGGGATGACCATATGCAGTGAACATGATTTCTGAATCAAACCAGGGCAGCTGCCTGAGACAAAGAGTCTTAACTCTGCACTATCTCTGCAGCCCTAAATCACTGTCACTGTATCACTGTCTTCCCGTTCATCGTTGATTTGCTTCGAGCGGGCACCAGTAATAGCTCCATATGACCTGTCTCATGCTGGTAGAGCCCAAGGGCATCTGCGCTTCCAGGAACATAAAGAGCCTCAAACCATTCCATCAGGTCATGAGAATGAGGTCTATAATTTTACTGGTATCTGGCATATTAAAAACGGGTAGCTTGTCAGGCTCTCGCAAGGATAAAGCCTACTCTTGTAGTCATCTCAACATCCAGCATTTATGATGAACCGCGCAGCCAGCTAGCGGTCATGCGAGCCGGGCTGTGATAGGCTGGTCTGCTGGGTGGAGTTCTAACGAGGGGGAAGTCCAGATGTGGAAAATGGAGGTCCTCATGGAGTGGGGGGTTTCTGGCTTGTTGTGAGGCTCTGCTGGGGTGGCGGGCCAGGGCTTAGAACCTGCCATCCCTCCCGGGCACCGTGAGCGGCTGGGCACAGTGAGAGTCAGTAGAGGCTCTGTCCCATGGCTGTCTCTGGATCCAGCATACCTGGGCCGGATTAAAAAAAAGACTGCAGCAGGGTGGAATAGGGGTATAGCTCTTATATGTTGGGGGGTATAGCTCAGGGTGAGAGCATTTGACTGCAGCCACCCTAAATATGTATGATTTTAGAAGGAGAGGATCAGCATTTATATCATAAATTACATACCTATACATGGACATGAATGCATAATTGATTAACTATGTATAAAATAGGAATTATGGAAGATGTCAGCAAGATGGCTGAGTTGAAGATTACCAATCCTAACTAAACAGATATCCACAAAAAGTTCTGAGGAAATTCAAGAGTCTAATAAAGTACCTACAAGAAGCGACATAATCACTACACAGAAAGGACTGTTATGAAGGTGGTCTTAGCTAAGACTCTGGAGACAGGAAGAAAGAGAGCAGGCAGTGTCCATCAGGAACAAGCCTGAGTGGGCTTTAGTGTGCTCAGAGGGTTGCTCTAAGGGAGACTCCAGCAGTTCTTGTCCACAGGTCTTCCATAAGCCTCAAGCAGCCACGGAACTCTTGCTTTCAAAGTCCATTTTTGTCCAGAACACTGCAGAAAACCATGACATTTTTGCCACTACCATCAATAGCAACCGCTGCTGCAGCACACTGAAAGGGATATCCTGCTGGCCATGTCCGCGGGGCTGCTGCTTCCCACTCCGAACCTAGAGCTACCCTCCCCTCACGCTGCAAGTGTGATGAAGCGAGAGACACAGCAGCACCTACACACAGGCTCACACTTCACTGTAACCTGAGGCTGCTCTGCAGGGGCCCAGGACTCAGGTCTGAAACCAGTACTCTCCACTCTATGGAGCCTAGATCCCAGAGCCCAGAGCTACACACTGAAACAGTTCATAACCACTACCGCATACTTCTATCTCATAAATCATTGCCACTCTGGGAGCCGTAACTTTGACTCTGGAGACTCTATAACTAAATTTCATATGCCAGCGGAAATTCAAACTCTTGACTTTTCTCCACTGTGTGAATATCAAAGGGCAGGGAGCCCTGCTGTGTGGCTCTAGCACAGGCAATGCATGAGACAACAGTGTGCCTCCACCACAAGAGTGTATCACCCCTTGGCTAACAGAAAAACAGATCAGGTGTTCCCAGGAGGAGACACCACAGAAGTCTCCAACAAACTTCAACACTGCTGTATCTATGACCATGGATTCATCAAAATATATTATGTACTTTAAAGACATATTATTAACTTGGTGGGAAAAGTATAAAAAAAGTATAGGTAAGGATATAAATCTGAAGTGTTTATTAACAACAAATGAATACATATACATTTTTAAAAATTGTAAGATAATAAAGAGTGAAAAATTTAAAATCAGTGTTTTGGTGATAGAGGAAATGGGCATGCACACTGTCTAAGAGATATATTTGACATATTGCAAAAAAGATTAAATATTATTAGTTATTCCAAATAATGATAGTATGATAATAAAAATACTTTTGTTATTTTCATTATTTTTGCAAGTTCACTACTTGTAACTTTGACTTTTGTAACAAAAATGAGAAGTATAATAATCTAAGTATCTACTGATATGGAAACAGCTAAATTCATGCCATTCAGCATGAAGGTTATTTAAGACAATAAAATGTGGTGATGGTAGGAAAATGATGGCGCAGTTTTATACCCCTGCAACTCAGACTCCCACTACCATGGGGAGCTTAGGAGGGTCAAATGCCCTTGAGGTAATTTCCTCCCAGCACCTCACCTAGGCTCTATTATAATGCCAATGTTTTCGGTTTCCAAGATTCACCTGGGAAATGCCCTTATAGGGTAGAGAAAGGGGTTTGAGATGGCATGCTCTGTACCAAAGACTATTACTAATGCCAGTTAAATATTTCTCCAAGCCTTCACAGGTCACATCCACTTCACGGTAGTTTTGTTTTAGTTGCCTTTTGAGTTGTCAGAACCCATGCTTGCTTTTCGCCCCGGAGGCAAGCAGCAGTTTCACCTCTCTGGTCTAATTGCCAAGTCCAGTGTAGCCAGGCAAGAATATTCTGCAAGTGCAGAGATTCACAGCTAGTCCCGATGATTGTGGTAGCATGAGAGGGAATATTTATACCAGCCAGTACAAGAATACATGGTCAGATAAGACTGCCCTTTTAGACTACCCACCTATCTATGAAATGACTTGCAGAGGAGGATACAGAGCAGATGCAGAGGCTCTTTGAGGTCCTGCACAAACACACACCACACAAACCAACTATGTGATTAGATAACCATCTGTGGAGATGAACCAGCACCCTCTTTCTTTAAAGTACTGTTTTTGGGAAAGTCTTACCCACAAACATGCATTTGTTTTTTCTGATTTAAAGATCCTCTGCCCACACACGCCAAACACACAGATTATTACTTTCAGGTGCGCCATTAGTATGAAGCTTACTTAAAACTAATGATTTTCTCCACACTTTTCCCCACACAGTCTGGCCTCCTCTACATTACATTCTTTCATGCATCTGAAGACAGCTACCATGGAGTTTCATTTCTCCTCTGTTACACAGTGTTCTTTATCAAAAGCTCAGCCTAGTGCATGCTTATGTGAACTCGATTCAAAGATTTTAACTATTCATTAGAACAACAAGGCACATTTCCTTGGGCTCGATGTGAACAGAGAGGCTTATGTAAGTCCACAGCAAACTCTAGTTTGGAATGCAAACTTTCAACAAATGTACTACTTATAATAGTCTGGCATTTTTGGCAAAAATCGAGGTTACACTGAAAACCAAGGAGACAAGGGATGCAGAGCTGTAATAACTCTTTTAAAAAAATTCTGCAGAAATTAATTTAGGACAACATACTTTCTGGTATGTCTACAAATTTAAAGAGTAAGATTTAAGACCACTTCCCTGAAGGGAGCTTTCGTCATACCTGACTAAGCAATGTAGTTCATTTGAGCTATGTCCTATTGCTCAATGCAGGAGAAGTATTTCAAAATAAAAATAAGCAATTGTGCTTTTCTGAAAATTCAAAATAACGAAACTTTGTGTTACTTTTCTTTTTAAGGCCATATTCAATTTAAAATAAATTATTTTTTATTTTTTAGGTAAGATAGTCTGTTTTACATTTATTTTTAAATTTTACAAGTATACCTGACAATGAGATATACAATTTACAAAGCTGTTCATGATTGGGTTTCAGTCACACAGTGTTCCAACACCCCATCCCTCCACGGAGTGCCCATTTCCCACCATCAATGACCCGATTTCCTCCTCACTCCCCTGGCCTGCCTCTATGGCAGGTTCTTTAATATCTCTTCTCTCTCTCTCTCTCTCTCTCTCTCTCTCTCTCAATAAAAACATAACATAGAAACAGTATCGTCTTTTACTAATAAAGTATCAGTTTGGTTCACATCACCCAGCACTGTAGTATTAACACTCTAGTTAAATATTCAGTTACACAATATTTCAGTGGATTAACCCATAATAACTGATGCATTACTTTTACAAAATTACTATTATATAATTACCGCTAGATAAGTGTTTGCCGACAAGAGACATGATACATCACGTAAAGTCTGTAAGAATTAAATCAATGATAATTTTCAAGGAAAATTATACAACATTTAAAATGTCCTGATCATGGAGACTATCATGCTGAGTGAGGAAATTAGTCAGAAGGAAAAAGCACGGAGAATATAGAATGACTGCATTCATTAATGGGATATTGCCAGAAATATATTTGCCAGTGTTTTGCGAGTGTGGCAATGGTAATGCCAGAATAGATCTCACCATTAGATATACACAAAGAGACTTACATGATAAACCCTGAAATGTCTGCAGGGCTAGCCGCCCAATGTGTAAAAGAAAAGGGAGAGAGATGCAGAGACCAAGAGAACAGAGAGAACAAAGAGAAGAAAGAAAGAAGAAAAAAAGGAATATCTGCTACTGAGGCATTCTGGGGAGGTGGTGGGAAGAGAGTGTGGGTATACTAGGTGGCCATTGATGAGGGCACTGGTGGGAGGATGGGTGCTGGGTACTGTAATACCAGAACCAATTGCTGAAGACTTTTCTTTATGCGACTGTATGTTTCACTGTGGTATAATAAAAAATTTAAAATAAAGAATAAAAATAAGTCTGATTCAGGACATTTTTTTGTTCATCTCCATTAAAGAAACATTTTTTGTTCAAGTGATGCTTTAGGGAGCTAGAAGTAGAATGTTCATCCCGCCTGAGTTCAAACCCTGGGACCACATACCCCAAAGAAATGCACAAGAACAATACTCAAGCACTGAGCCAGCCGGGAGCAGCACTTCCTTGCGGCTGAGAATAGTCCTCTAAATAAAAACAAACCAACTTGATTCAAGACAAATAACTGCTTTTTCAGTTATAACTTCTTTTATCAGAGCTTTTGAGCTTGTAAGACCTGACTTTTATTTATTTTTTTAAAGGGCCATAGAATCTACTTCACGACCTACCATGCCCACTTTATATCACCCAGTTGTACTTACTTAGTTTCACAGTTAGCCCCTCAAAGAAAAGTACAAAAAAATATTAGAATTTACCAGGTCTGAACAGGAAGAGATTCTTCGAAAATCACCCAAGCTGAGCAAGGCAGGCTTCAGAGGACGAAAAGCAAGTGTGTGGAATTTTGCAATTCCTCTTGGTATATTTGGCCTTACTCTTTTTTAAGTGTCCCTCAGAAACTAAATCAAAGGGCAAAATAATAAACATCCTTCTGTAAACTATTCATCTTCTATATGAATACAAAGAAGCTGGAAATTTATGCATCACTTTCAGAGAGGATACACAGTGGGACTTTAAATATGAAAGTAGTTCAGTAAGGCTAGAGCAGTGGTATAGTGAGAGAGAAATCATGTTATTCCATTTTCCTCAGAAATGCATACTGAAGCTTCTTGAAAAGTTAGACAACTTAGAACAATAAGAAACAAAGATGGTTCCAAAGGTGGTATAAACTAATTGTTTATACCTACTGTCTTCTAAAGCATTTAAATAAAATTCTGAGAGGCATAAAGCATTTATCAGTATATTATAGGATTGATATCTTTCATGATATTAGCTTCTGTTCTTGTGAAACAGTGAACAAGAATCACTTTAAATGACTAGCAGAAGACTTTCATGCATGCTTTTATTCAAAACCTCTGCATGTGTGTTACATTGCAAAAATACAAAATTTTCATTGTATTTTTCTTGCACAGCATTTCCTAAACTTTTAATTTATCCTTATC